>ARYC01017296.1:0-142259 GCA_000711775.1 Oxytricha trifallax
GGCTCACTATAATTGAAAATTTCAAGCTTAATTTATGATAAATGTAGAATTTCTTTTTGCTATTCTTTTTATGCAATTACTAAAAGTGTTCTCCAATGTTTTAAGATTAAAATGTTTCTTTTTAGAAACAAAATCCTTTGTAATATCACAAAATAAGTAATTCTCGGTTTATATTACCCAGAAAGAATAGGCCACACTGAATTCAAAGCACACAAATTAATCCCATAAATTAAAATCAAAGTTGTTTAGATATATATTATTTATATAGGATTTATATTAATTAAGAATTTTATAAATATGCGTTAAAATATACGTTATATAATAGCTATAATTTACCAATTAATTAAAATAGGAATTTAAATGCATTGTAATAGTTAGATCCCCAATCGATTGTATTGCCTCGCTCTTTAATATGATCGCAACTGGAAGTCATAATTAATCAATAGAAGACGATAACTTTGAGAAAGTAAGACATATCTGGGAAGATTTTGTAAAAGAAGAATTAAAAGTATGGTCAGACTTTCATTATTCATAGATTAAATTAAATATCATATTTAGGCAAATAAATTTTGAACTATTTCTAATTTTTTACGAAATTAGAAATACTAAAGCAATTAATTTAATATAGAATAAATTTACTTTAGTTTATTGAAGCAATACTATTGGACTAAATCCCCTTAATCGATCCCTACTCATTTGATAAGATATGAGGACTTACTTTTAAAACCCTATGAAACACTTACTGAGCTGTTTTAATTCTTACTCAACCGTAATTCCCTTGAAGATTTGAAGATTCAACAACTAATTCAGCAAGTAACTATGGACGCAGAGCGACCAGAAGTTTACAAACCAAGAAGTGGCAAAATTAATGCGAGCAAGAAGTATTCAAAACCCCAAAACCCCTTAGTGAGGTTTATAAGTGCTTTGATTTGTAGGGTATAGTTGGGGTCTTATTGTGGTTAGTAGAGAAAACGCAGGTTTTTTATGAATTTAATGAATATTTAATGAGTATTACTGTACTTAATTCAAACAAATTTTATCTGCTTATCTTTGAGATACCTCTTGAATTTAGCAGTCTGTAGTTGTTCTAGTATATCATCTAATGATTATCGTGGATATGCTGGAGCTTTTACGATGACCATCTCAACTATCTTCTTAATTTCATTGCATATTTCATCTTGCTTAATATGTTTAGCAGCCAAACTTATTGATATTGATTATTTCTCATGTTTTGTTCCAAAGTATGACATACTTTCCATATCGCACTCTAAGATAATTGCAGCTACCGCCCAAACATCCCATTATACAGAGCCATTTGTCCATTTCTCTCTTATAGGGAAGTATCCTGGAGTGACTAAAACCTTAGCTAAAGTCACTATCTCTTGTCTTATTGCTCTGTTGAAATCTATGACTACAACTTCTAAAGGGCAGAGATTTAGCATTACATTTTCTGGCTTCAAATCTCTATGAACATACCTAGATCATGGAGCTCTTTCACACCCTTAGTCATATCTGTGAGTATCTCATTCAAATCATCAGGATATCTATTATGGTAGAGATACTCTCTTAGAGACATTTCAAACTTCTTGAGTCTCAATGCAATAAAACCATGACCAAGTATAACTCCGTCGACTTAGCTAAGTTCTTGCATTATCTTTTCTAAGCCTCTCTCAGTACTATGTATTCATTTGCAAACTCATTTTAATATTGCTCGTTCTTAATGATATAATTGAATGGATATACCTTGTATGCGAATTCATCAACAACTATAAGTTTTACCTTGTTAGGTACGTCAATATTCAAATAGTTTTCAATACAGCTGCTTATGTTGACTGCATTTAATGCAGGTATATACATTGCTCTCTCTTATAAGCATGCAATATACATTCCATTTGCTGGTTGGTTCATTGACTCAAACCGCTTCTATCTCTTAAGTCTCTCCTACTGCTCTATTTGTGAATCAAGAGAGTTATTTTTTCTTTTAGCAGGTACAAGCTTTTAAGTTTCTTCATCTTTAATCAAGGAATTCGCTTAAATGATGCTTTTGCATATGTCTCTTTACTTTAGCTGAGTGAGTATAAGACTTCATGCAAGTAGTGCATTAATATCTACCATCTATTTTATCATGCTTGAAGTAGATCTTAGCTCTACCAGAGTGTACCTTTTTGATGTGTCTCTTCAAGCTAGACTCGGTTGAGAAGGAATTTTAGCAGTCTTCACATTAAAATGTTTTAATTTTTTCTATTGGCTGCTTTTCCTTATCTTCCTCAACCAATTCAACTTATGTTTAAACTCCCATCTCAGCACTCTACTTCTTGTTTTAAACTTAAATTTTAAAGACCTCAGCTTCAAACTCTAGAGCTCTTAGCTCTACCTCCTTTTCAATATAAATTACTTCTGGTTTCTTGGAGGAGCCAAAGTTGAGCAATGATTAACCTGTTCCAAGAGAACCTGCCTTACGATTTAAGTTAGCCGCCATGTTTAAATTCAATTTTAAATTTCTATTATTAATAAGTAAAAACCTCACTGGCTATACTAACTTTGTATAGGAGCTGGCACTGCAACAACAATGGTTGATTCTTAGGTGTTAGACATCATATTTATACTTAGTTTATAACTATAGATTTTCTAATTTTATGCTTAATATTTTTAATTTTGGTACCAACTGAGAATAAATTCAGGTCGGTACTGGTACCAATTAGGTTTTGAACCATTTTGGAACTTTTCCATTAAAACCTCATTAGTTTAAAACTAGGTACTAATTAAGTTTTGGTACTATTAAATTGGTACCAATTAAATTTAATCGAATTTAGTACCGGTACTAATCAAATTTAAACAAATTTAGTCCTAATTTAATGGAACTAAATTGATAAAAATGGAGCTCATCTCTGAAGTTTGTTACAGCTTCTGCCAGCTTTCTCCACGTATCCTTACCAGGTTGACGTCCTATAAGATGCCCATATTTATTACTAGGATTTTTAACAGTAGGATCCAGAACTCTATATATTAAAATTTGAAATTCAATAACAAGAGAAGGAACAAGGATGGAATCAATAAGTACAGCAATGAAGAGGGTTGAAGCTTAAGAAATGATCTCAAGATTTAGAAGCAAGGAAGATCTCTATCGATACCTCACTTAGCATGGTAAGCATGTGAAATATACTCAATCATATGCTATAGTGGGTTTATTCCTTCCAACGATGGAAGGTACCAAAATTTCATTCTTAAAAGCTATACTCTGCGATGAGAAGAAAGCTTCAAAAACAGTGAAATAAAGTTGATAGATATACCAAACTACCCAGAGATTTCAGTCACTAATCTCTACGAGGATGCGATGAAAGATGAAGGTGGTAGTTTATCCTCCTACCAAGAAACAACCTCTAACAAGCTTCCAGAAAGGAGCTTCTTCTTTGGAGTTCTTGGCACTTTAAGAGAGAGTTACCTCAGAGAGATCATTGAAAAAGCTCACAAAAAACGCTACTCTATTTCTCCTGAAGATTAAAAGAAGCAAGGCATACTAATAAGCGAGACCTGGCCAGCTGAGCTTAACAAGCACCCATTCCTCTCTAGTAAGCTTTGATTCATAACTTTGTAGAGAAAACTGGAACTGGTATATTCCTAATGAAAGAGCATGCGAAGGTTCACAGAGAGAGAAAGTCATAGACTATTTATGAAGTGAGCAAGAGACTTTATAAAGATGTCTAAAAGCCAGAAGAAATGAACATAGATGCAGGAGCTGGCACAAAGAGAAGAAATATGGGCACAAGCAAGCCATAAGAAGAAGAGAAGAAAGAGAAGCCAAACCCATTTATGGGCCAATTTAATATGTGAATATATTCATTCGTTTAAATCTAAAACTTATTTATAAAAATTCATTCTTCCTCTCTCGCACAAACTGTTGTCTTATCCACGATCACTCTCTTACAGCCGCTTTGAATCAAGTCTACTGTATCGAAAGGCAAGTCATGCATAAGATGATACAGCAGCAGCTTCTTGTAATGAGTCTTGATTTAACTCCAGTAGAATTCAATTCCATTAAATTAAGGACTATAAGGAACGTTATAAACAGGAGTTAAGTTTAACTCTCCATAAGCTTTCTTAGACTCCTTAGTCTTATGAACTGAAAAGATATCAACAAACAGGATGATCTCTTGATTGCTATACTTCTCTCTGAGCTTATGTAGGAACTCTATATACTACTCTCGCTTAATAGAGCGAGGGTAAATCACATAACTCTCTAACCCTGAATCTTCACTAATACCAGCTAAAATTGCATGGGTGACTACCTCTACTTTTAGTCATAAACTTCTATGTTATCATACTTATTGTACCAAGACTTATTAATAAAAGTGTTGAACGTAAACACAGCTTCATCTGAATGTATGAACTTGATGTTATTATCTATAGCTCTCTGCATTTAATCATATATATAGTTTAAATTATTACTATAAAATGGCACTGTAAAATCAATCACTCTCTTCACTCTGTTGACAGTCTTGAAAGTAATACCATTTCTTCTATAAATATTGGCTATAGTCTAAGGAGAGATACGCATGTCAGGAAACTTGCGATGAAACATCACAGCTCGCTAGTCTAATGGAAAGTGTGCCCAATACTTCAAAGTCTTCGAGTCGCAGAGGTAGTCAATATGGTGCTGTGAGATTTTTTATTTTCATGCAGGATGCTTTCAAGTGCCTGAATTATAATGCTAAACAGCCAACAAGCAATGATACCTAACTGTTGAGGCACTCTAGCGCAGAAGCTTTGCTATAGCAGCATAATTCATTACTGGTTTGACTTAGTCTATATAAATACTTGTACCATACCTAAGCTTTAGCAGTAAATCTAAATATTACTTATCATAAATATACCCTAAATTTCGCTAATTTCTATTTCTCATTTTGCAATTTGACCTAATTTCTCTACTAACCCCAATAAGACCCCAACTAAACCATACAAATCAAAGCACATATAAACCTCACTAAGGAGTTTTGGGATTTTGAATGCGATAGAGGGTACAGCCAATAGTAAATCCAGCTGATTTTAAATTCTCTATCGAACAAGTACCATTTTGTCTAGGCTAGGACAAAGTTAACTGCCACGAATTTTAATTATTATTTATTTAATTTTAAGTAATTTATCCAAATCAAATTTATTCCCACAATATTTTATATAAAAAATTATTTTTTATTTGTGAGAAGAATAAATTATTAAGTATTTAATTAAACTAATTAAATTTATGAATGCTATAAGAAAATATATTATTATTCTCTTTAAAATAATAAAATTACTACATTATAATATAAAGATTTGATTTAATATTACCTTTTTGGTTTTAGTTTTGCATTTTGATTCTAATAGTTTTATGATTTTATAAATTTTCTGTTTACTTTAAATTTGTTATAATTCTAAATGCGAATCATTAAAAGTAATTCTAAAAATTGTCAAAAAATAAAATTGATATAATTATAATTAATTATTACTATTTATTTTTTACATACTGATTCTTGTACTGAGTCATGAGATGTGGTTGAATATCGTTGATATCTCCGATCTATAGATCAGTTAGTTTTTATAAATAACAATGAAAATTCTGCTTTCATTCGCATTAGTTTCCACAATGGTTTTAAATAAAGTATCATGTTCTCCTTCTTCACGTTCTATAAGCAATGTGAATGAATGTGTGGCTTACCTCTAGTCTGAGTTGCAGATACTGGTGCTCGTTCTTAATCACTGCGATGGCGTCTTCGATGGACTGCACTTCCCTTTCAATCAACTCCTTCTCCTGGTCCAGCTCTTCCACTGCCTTCCTATGCTTCAGCCCCCTCCTCTGTTATATTCTGTACTCTTGGGACTGGATGCGCAATTCTCTCTCCTGGATTTCCCTCTGCAAAGTGTTCTATTGAATTATAAATACTCACAAAACATTTTTCATTTAAAAAGTTAATTTTTAATTAAGATCAAATTTACAAAATTTAAATACAATACATAAAAAAGATATTATTTTTATAATTTTTAAATAAATTACTTATCTATTATAAACTCCAACTCCAATTTAATTAAATAATTTACTCATTTCATCTTTTCTTTGTAGCTGCTTGCATAATAAAATTATCTTTGTCCCCTCTCTACAAATTCATAGATTATTTTAGCTCAATAAAACATTTCATGTGTAAACTCAAGTTTTGTGCCAAATTCCTCCAAAAAAACTCGCTTTATAGAATCCATAACAAATGAAGATTAATATTGTCTTTGAATATTTTCCAATTTCTTAATATTAAATCTTTAAATTAGTCTTCCGTTGACCACTCCTTTAAGTATATATTTTTTCAAAAATAACATGAATAAAAATTTAATGAGATTTCATTGTATTAAAAATTAAGTAGATACTTTAAAAAATTATATAAAAAAAAGTAGCCTTTCCAAATTAAATTTCATTTCATCCCAAAGTTTGATTTTATCTTATAATTTGTAAATGTTATCGTTTAATTCCTTAATTTAATAAACCTATTAGCTCATTTTAGTGTCATAACTAAGATTATATAAATTAAAAATATAATTTAATATCAAAATCGTCTATTATTTATATTATATTTATAAGATTCTCTTCATATGTTCCTGCAACTTTAGAAGTCATAATCTTAAATTAAATTTCCTCAAATAATTATTATTGTAAGAAAATCTCATTCTCAGTACATCTAAACTCATAAATTAATTGTTCTAGTTTGAAATCGCAAAATAACATTAAGTTTCTGATATATTATTAAATAAGTAGTACAGGTGATTATTCTTAGTTTCTAATTTTATTTTATCATGCAAAATTGATTGTACTGGAATTATTTTTATCTGGTGAGTATTTTTATTGTATTTAAAAAAATAATTAGAAAAATTATGTATAAAATTTATTAGAAACTGCAGAAATATTGTTGTACGTTCTCTAAAATACTTGCAAAAGGTCAATTTTCAAACTAAAAACTGAAAAAAATAGAATATTAATATTTTTTGCAATTTTAAGTCATAACTATTTCAATAATATTCCAAGTTTAATTTTTATAAGCTGTCTGTTAAACTCTAATAATAATTAGTGCCCTACTCTTAATTAACCGTTTTCTATTACTAATTTTATTTTCTATCACTATAATTGATGATTTACCTGTCCTCAGAACCAAACCATGTATTATTTTTCTTTGGACTTTAATATGAATTATTCATAAAAGCCTACTATGCTCTTTATTATAGTGGTTAATCTTAATATTTCTTAATTTATTATTAATACTATCATTATTATTGGTCGACAAACGTATAATAGTCTTAATTATTTTATTAAGTATTTATTTGTTGATTGTGTTAAGGTCTAATTAATTCATGTTCTTTGATTTTTATAAAGTTTCCATGATATTCTGAAATTTATTATTATTAAGAATTAAAATCTGAATTATAATTTTAAGAAATTGATTACTCATAATTTTCCCACAAGTTTGAGCTTTCTTGTAGGTATCTTAAAGAAGGGTTTTGGGGTTATTTTTATTTAAATTAATTTTAGTTATTTCATGATTGATGGAATGTTTTATGCATTTTATTTTGAGATTTAGCGTATTTGCTAAAATATTTATCAGACTTTTGATTGATCTGCTCATTTATAATCTTAAAAAGTTTTTCACATTATTTAAATTATTTAGGAAATTATTATGAAAATTTGAGAATTAAAATTTTAAATAAAAATTACTTCTTATCATATTTATTTAAATCCCAAAATTTAGAATAAATTATTCAAATAAATATATTAAAAATCTAATGAAATAACTTTTTTACATATTCACTTTATTTAATATAATTAATTTCTTTGTTTTTAATTGAAATTCGTCTATTCTTAGAAATTTAAAGGACTTCTTTGTGCTTCTCAGTTTATGGTATTTGCAAAAGTTTAATTCGCATGATGTTTTCTATTCAAATTTTATTGTGAAATTTGGCCATGATTATTGTTTTAACTTGGCATAATTACTTATTCTTACTCGAAATCAGAAAAGGCAGATTGTGAGCTTTCATCAATCAATAAATTTAAATTTTATAATAATTTTTTCGCTTGTTTTTTCCTATTTATTAAAACATCTATTATTTATGAATGTACAAATCCTTCCCTTGCACAAACTATTCTTAATCTAATTAATTTTAGCCCAAATTATAGTCATAGGAACTTAGTCTCATTCTCAAATTTCATATATAAAATAAAGTACCTATTAAATTATACAAATTACTTACTTTTAATATATTATAATTATTCTCTGGTGGTATTCTGGGGTTATAGATGATCTTAGATTTACAAAGTTTGGATAATCACAGAGAGATAATAAATTTTAGGCATCATCAGCAGATTACATCATTTTAATATTATTATTATAATTTTGATTGAATTATCTAAGGAAATTAGTAGAGTTGTGTAAATTTATTTTTTATTCTTCTTTTTAACTCTAATTACTATTTGTTTAGTGTGGAGCTCCCAGAGTATGTTATAAATTTATATATTTTAATCATATCACATTAAAATATAAAATTTAACAAGAATAAATCGCAAAACCATTTTTATTAGCCAGAAACGATTCTGGAGTAATCTCTTTACTTTTAAAGTAAATTTACTAAATGAACTAAGAATTCTTAGATTAATTATAAAAATATGTGAAATAATCTCAATACTTGACTTCATATTTAGACAAGTCATTAAGATAAAATAATTTCTGTGGCAACATAAGTTTCAAAAACTCTTTTTTAGATAATTTGTAATTTTAATAAAATTATACAAGTAAAAAGAGGAGTTTGATATAGGAAAATTAAATTATAAGATTTATGGGAATTTGAGAAAAACAGCTTTAATAAAGTATATATCCATTCTCTAAATAATAAAATTTTGGAATCATTTTAGTCCAATTTAAATACTTTTCTTTTAAAGTATTTTCCAGAGTCGTTTTTTTAAGTATTATTTTTTACCCTTAAAATGAGTTTGAAAAATCTTATTTAGAATTTCAGGCATTTGGAAAAGATTGTTTGTTATGTTTATTTTAGTTTTATTGGATATTGCTCATATCTTTTATAGAAAATGTTGAAAATGATTAAATTATTGTATCTTAAAATTTAAATGAATTGTTTATTAATTAATCTAGCATTAATTTCTTTGATTTACTTATTCAAGAATAAAATATAAATAAAGATTATTTTCATACTGATTCTTGTACTGAGTCATGAGGTGTGGTTGAATGTCGTTGATATCTCCGATCTTTAGATCGGTTAGTTTTTATAATTAACAATAAAAGTTCTGCTTTCATTAGCATTAGTTTCCACAATGGTATAATAGAATTGGTTATTAATATTATATTTTTTCCTTCTTCACGTTCTATAAGCTATGAGAATGAATGTGTGGCTTACCTCTAGTCTGAGTTGCAAGTACTGATGCTCGTTCTGAATCACTGCGATGGCGTCTTCGATGGACTGCACTTCCCTTTCAATCAACTCCCTCTCCTGGTCCAACTCTTCCACTGCCTTCCTGTGCTTCAGCCTATTATAAAATATTATATGTACTCCTGGGACTGAATGCGCAATTCTCTCTCCTGGATTTCTCTCTGCAAGTTGTAGTACTCTTGTTTATATCGAAATTCACTTTGAGTTTCTTGAATAAGGAATTCACAGCCATTTTAATTTTCTTGTTTTGTTCTAATGACTCTTTCATGATTTTGTGCTGATTCTTTAATTGACTCACATCTTTCAACTTGGTCTTTTGTAGATTTAATATTATTTCCTAATTCTTAGTAATCTAATCCTTAAGCTGCTCTATTAAAAACACACCCTGCTTGATGTATGCTGACTTTTCACTTATTTTCTTTTCATGATTTTATTTCAAATTATTAAGTTCAATAGCTTTTAGGTTTAGAATATTTGCCTTTTCATCATCCTTGAGCTTAATTTAGCGATTGACAAAATTTATTTTCTTTTTTATTTTTAAGTATATATATAGGGATTCCTTCTCTTCTTCTAGCTGTTGTAAAGTCTGTTAAGATTGATTTATTAAAGATTACAACTTTGACTCGAATTAAAAATAAATTTAACTCAGGTTTTTTTAAGGAAAAGTATTAATTTAATTAATCTTAAATCTTTATTAATGTTTTTATAGAAACATTTAAAGTTACTAATTTAGTCATATTTTCCTCTTCAAAGGGCATCAGTCCTTCATCTAGTTGTTATCTTAACATATTGGTAATTTCTTCAAACAACTTCTCAGTCACTCCATTAATTCTAAATATTTTGATAAATATGATTTCTATATAACACATAAGATTTTGAATTATGACCTGACCCTCTTTTCGAACTCGGCTCTGAGCTCAACTAAATTCTCGACACTTGCGATATCTGACAACTTTTCGCAAATTATCCTGTTGGCAAAGCCATCGACCAACTCTGTGAACACCTCCTCCATTTCTTCCTCTTCAAAGAATAAATACTCAGTCACTCTGCGGGACTCCACCTGCACCACACGCTCGAAGGAAGAAATCACAGTCGGAATTTCATGGCTGTTCAAGGCGTCCACGTACTCCAGTGCCATGCCAAGCAGCATGCTCCCGTTTAAGGCTTTGCCGTTCACAGTCTTCAGCTTGAATAGCAAATTATTGAAAAAAAATTATTTATTTGCAAAGAGTTGTATTTTTTGCTTTAAAAATAACTTCTCCTAAAAAACATAATGCGAATTTAGAATTGTCTTTTTGTAATCCAATTTATATATTAATTTTGACTCACTTCGAGTGTATTCTGATATCATTAGTTTTGTCTTGGTAAAAGCATTCTAATATGCTTGCTCAATATCTTTCAATAAATTAGTCATGTCTTCCAAGATTCTTTATTAGAATACCTCTGGTATATATTTTGTGTATTTTCTTCGATTTATTAAAAATTTACATCGATATAATCTTTGATTCTCATAAAAATGAAAGAATTGTTGTTAAGTTATATTCTTACAATGAAAATATACTGATTCTAGATGAAGTGTAGGAAAATAAATTAAGCGTTGAAAGTTAAATGCTGATCTGTACTATTTTGCAAGAGTAAAAATCAATTCAATGTTTCATGGTACTTCCCTCATCATAAGATGTTAATATATGTTTATTTTTCAAGATGATGTGAACTCATTGCTTATAGTTAGCAATACTGGCGAGGAAACCAAAGCTTTATTGCAAGTTTTTGTCCTTATTGGGAATCAAATTTTAATAAAATAAAAAAATTAAGCTTACAATTTAGTTATTAATATATTAATTTGATTTACGCGTATGATTATTAATAATTTAGTGAACGTAAACTTATTAAATTTCTTTATTTAGAGAATGTATATAAGTTTCAAATCTTTTTACCAACTAAGTTTATTTGCCTTGGAAGTTAAAGATAACTCTGAAAATCTGACCAATTTTGCTGCCAAGTGTTTGATATTTCTAGAAGCAGCCATCGAGGTCATTCCAGTCAAGAGCAGCGTTGTTTCCAAAGAAAACTTGGAAGATTTCGTTCAATGAACCAGTCAAGAGGAATAAATTCTTCTGGAATGCAGTGTTAATTTGATCAAGAGTAGTGCCATCCTTGAATTTACAAATTTATAAGTTACGATACTATACTCCTATCTGTAATTTAAAATGAAGTACAGTAAATTAAATGAATGCCCACTGTCCTAATTCGTAGAAAAGTTCATTCAAATCGCAGGTCTTATCGAAAGTATAGGCAAGTGAGAATATGGCACCTGAACTTTTGAAGAGTCCACCAATATCGCCAGCTGACAATAATTCTTCTAGCTTTAAGATTTCTTGCAAAATATAGAATACAAATTAACATCCCTTTTCCACCCTACTAAAAATTATAATAATCTACTATATATGAATACATAATGCAAAGATTGCTCATCCATGCATCTCTTGTTTAGGTTAATTGAGTTATCTGCGTAGAGACCTTTCTGGAAGCCATCAAGGGAGCCACGAACCACAGTGTAGAAGTATCTGAACTCAGTGGTGTTGATACCGTTGGGAGTCCAATCTTCTGATTGAGCGAGAGTTGGTTGAGTTGCTGATACAATAGACACGAGGCCGAGCACGGCTAGTAAAGTTTTTGACATATTTATTATTATTAATTGTGAGTACTCAAATAAAATCAAGTCATTAATCCAATTGTACTATATGTTAGATATGAAAAGTTTAAAGTAAGTTTTTATAATGTAAGAAATCTGATACAATAGAGAGATAAACAAATAATTAATAAAACGTAGTGATTAGAGGACTTTAAGTGAGGATATAGTAGTAGATAATAATAACAGTCGTCAATAGATTTATAATATTGCCAATATAATAGTAATTATAATTCAAATCTTAATAGAAATTATTTGAGTACTCACATAAAAAATGAAGGTTCAAATAATTATCAAATAGATATATGAAAATTTTCATTATATAGATATAAATATTTTAATGAAGTCCTACAAACTTATAATGGTAGCAGCACTCGCTGCTATGACTATGGCCACTGTCCCAGCTGTCTTATTGAGAGACGACCCAGTTAAGGAATCTGATGAGGTTTTGGCCTACAGAACCAACGCTGCCATCATGAAGGGAGTTATCGATGGTTACTATAGAGGCATGTACAAGCAACCAAATTACGTCGTGAATGGCGAGTGCTTAGGTGAAAAGACCATCTAAGACTTATCAATCATCAACACCGCCTACGATTCAGGAAACTTCTCATTCGGAAATGTTGCAGTACCCTTCTAGGAGGTTGTCTACTTGTTCATTAAGCACTGCGAGTTCGATGACGCACTCTTCGATTTCTTCAAATGGTGCACTAACAACGACTGTTCATTCAACACCATGTTACAAACCCTTCTTAAAAAGGTCTTCCAAGTCACCACAGTTGCTAATGACCTCGCCCAACTCGTAACCAGTGAAAAGCCAAAGTCAACTGACTATGCTGCTCTACAGAGCTTCTATGAACCCATCGGTAATGCTTTCGGCAAGCTTTTGAGATACGCTACTAACTTCGATGCTACTCTTCTTAACAAATGAAGAAGCGAAATTCTGCTTTATTCTAGGGTCACTAGAGAGGTTTGAATTCTAGCATTACTTAAATTTAATTTTATTTTTAAGCACTTAAGAAATTAAAAGAATACAATTCAGACTTTGAAAGAGCCCTATAAGTATTCATCTTGAAAACTAATATGATGTTATCTGTTGTATTTTACCTAATAAATTTATACTTTAATCTCTTTTAATACTTTAAAGTCTTATATGCTACTCCATCTTAACTCAAACAATTACTTTTTTTCTATGTTTGTTTTCTCCTTACAGTTAAAGTCCCCTTTAATTTAACTACTGTCGAAAATTGCTGATATTGCGAAAATTGATTTATGAAATACTATTCTCATCTAAAAGTGATCAGGGGTCTAATGAAATTATATTATTAATGCTTGTCCACTTTGATATACTCATGTATTAAATCTAAACTACGCTAGGTATAGTATATTAAAACAATTTAACGTTAATTAAAGCAGATACCTAGACTATTAAGAGATATTTCGAACATAAGGAATTGAAGAAGTGTTATATAATTGATATTTTTTATTTATTTGCTTAAAAAATGATGTTCTCATATTAATTCTACATAATTAAAATCTTATGTAAATTAAGTCATCTTGTTTGAAGTACTTTTGGAAATAAGCTCCAATTGGATTAACGGTTTTATCGATGTACTCCTCAGCTTTTGATAAGAACGGTTTCAGCAAACTGAAAAATGTCTCTCTGACTTGTGTCACAAAATCATCTTGGTCTTAAAGAATGCAAGAATCAGGGTATGCCTTGTCGTATTGATTGATCTTCGCATTTTTCAAAGTCTAAAACGGAATTTTAGAACATTATGAACAATCTTACATTAAGAATTCTGATGTACATGTTTTCATCAGGAATACAAGGCAAGTGAATATTATTGGCAAACCCTGCGTCTATATCTACAATGACCATTTCAGGATGATTCAATGCTTCAAAGTAATCATAACTATTTATCATGCTATTTGATCCATAGAGACAGACCATTGTACCATCGCAATGCCCAGCTAGATTTTCATTACCTGGTTAAATATAGGTGTTTTACCAAGTCATAGGGAAGAGCAGTTGCTTCAAACCTTCAGCTATGTAAAATTACAGAGAGTATTATGAGCTAATGACCACTAACTAAATTTAATAAATAAAGAAATTAAAAAGTATTTACCGATTTATCAAAGAGCAAAGCTTTCCAACAATAGAAGATTGATTTTACATCAAGAACATCAAATAATATCTTAATAGGTAACTATAAAGGGTATTTTTTTTAATTTATTATCATTTAAAATCTTGTCAAAAATAAAGTATCCCATAATAAACTAATTCTTGTTAGGTATCTAATCAAACCCACTCTCTTTAATACTAAAGTTTTATTTCATCATGTGTATATTGTAAACTGAATTAAATGGGGGAGCAGGGATAGTCTTCAAAAATGCCACATGTGCTATAAGTTCAGCGAAGGCCATTGTTCTATTATCTTGAATTTTGTTTGAGCTTAAGTTGTCAGGAACCCTGATTAAATCAAAAAGTGAAAGCAAAATTTGTCTAAAAACGTCATGATATTCAGTTTCAGTTTCTAAACATAGAGCAACTGGTACATAACGCTTCTTATTTATAAGATCTTAAAGTTATTAGTCGTCGTCACTGTATTATATGTTATTATGTGCATTTAAATGATCTGGAAAAGCACTAACATTTTTATGATGATTCAAATTAATCTCTCCTTCGTTCATCATGCCAACATCATTATCGCTGAGTAGTTGCTATCTCTATGAATGAAACTTAAATTCCATAATGTCTGATTGATTACTGTTTTTCATCCCTACTGCAGTTTGCCCATATCTCATGTTTGGCTCAACATCCTCTTCAATTTACATTTAGATGTTATCATCTGTAGGTCTGTTTATTTTAGCTAAGTTAGCAACATTTCCAAAATTCACAGATTCCTCTAAATTCAAGGTTTAATCATTGCCCAAACTGGGTGTACCCACTTGCATTTTGTCTTATGATTATTGATTTATGTTGAGTAAATCTTACTAATCTGTGAACTTTCTTGATCTATTAGTATCTCTTATATTGTTCTAAGATTCATTTCTTCTCATAGGTGAGGTGAGAATGTAACTTTAAGCTTTTCCAATTTTATTAGAGAGTGCATTCACTTAGTTAAGTCCTTGAGGTTTCCCTTTGAAATAACTCTTGTTAATTTATTGCAATTTGCTTGTTGGATCAATCTGTGAGATTTGAAGGTTGATTGTGTTCATTGTTTGATTGAGAGATTAATCTCCTGATCTTACTCCCTGATTAGTCATGCCATGAAGCTAGATTTAATGGAGCATGTTTTCAATCTTGCTTTTCTTTTCCTATTCAATTTTCTTCTGGTTTTCTTTTCTTCTATCTTGAGTTTACATTTTCATTAAACGATCTACTCCATTTCTTGCAGGGGTCTTAGGTTCCTCTGATTGGTTTTTGTCATTTGAAGCTCTTAAAGCGGCTAAGTCACAAGCATTTAAGCATTTTGTAGTGTTTTTCCTGTCGTTAAGCATTCTTCTATGTCTAGCATGTTTGAAAAGAGCACCCTCTTCTGCAATAAGTATAAATAAACGTATAATTAAATTAGATTATTTATTTAGCAATATTATATGAATAAAGAAATCAAATCACTTTCTCTATAATTTATTTAGGGCTCAGAATAGAGGCAGGCATTAAGTATTATTCATATAACTATACTAATTGATTATAACAAAATCGAATTATCAATTCAAAAATACTTGGTAAAATTTTATTTTTCCTAAATGTTATCTGAGTTTTAATTTTTTAATTCCCCTGTAGAGCCCTCTCTGACATTTGGGAAGTAGTCCTATACATATGGATCACCAGAACTTTTCTCTTCTTTCCTTTGACTTGTGTTACCCTAAACCTGTACCCCTGGCTTAGTTTCTTTGGCAGTGACTCTGAACTCGAATGCTGGCTCTTTCGAAGCCTATTTCACATCATGTTTCTACACATCCTTCATAGTTTGATTTTTCCGTCGTTCTTTCAAGTGCTGTTTCCGGAGTAACTCAGCCACGATATCGAAGTCATTTGAGTCTATCTCTGCCTAGTTTATTTCTTCGTAGAATGTTAGAACGTGAATGAAAGAGTTCATTCCGTCTTAATCTGTAGTCATGAAAGTGTAGAAACGAGGGTCTTGTGCGTTATATTCAACTGCAATCTTCTCAGGGAATACAAACTATTAGTAAAATAGGTCGGTTAATAAATTATTCATTGTGATAAGGGGTATAGATTGAGTGAATTTACATTAATGACATTATAATGAATAATAGAATTAGAAAAAATTTTTAAGAAAACTTACTTGGAGATAGTTTTTTACTCGATCTTTATCTTAATACATGGTAAATAAAACTTCAGGAGGGATTCTGTAGGCAGATGCTTAACCCTCTTTAATTTATTACATTTATAATGATAATTTATAATAAATATAATGCTGGAATTATATTTTGTTTTCCCATTTTTAAAATAGATATTATTAACCCTCATTGATCCTCTCTTAAAATTAGTTAATATTTATATTTATCTTAAATAAAATAATTATAACTTATAGAATTTAAACAAATTATGATGTCTTTATGATAAACTTACCAGCTAGAGTCTTCTAGTTAACTCCTGCAATAAAGAAGTTTTTTATTAGATTATTCGGGATATTAGGTATACGAGCTGTATTCTACATATTTATCCGTGAATCTTTAAATATATATAATATTATATTTGCGATCAAAATTATAAATAATTCCCTCTAAATCCAAATTATTTCATTAAGATATTATGTAATGATATAAATGCAAGAGTATAATGAAATACATCAGTTTTTGAATTATAATAAATATTTATAACAATTTAAACTTAAAAATATGGTAGAATCCCTAATATCTCAAGAAGACGGCAGGCCAATCCCATTCATAGAAATCGATGACGATAACGGGGCTTTTTCAGTAAATACCGAAGCAATGTCTATTTTGGAAGAACATCAAAAAAAGAAGATAGTTGTGGTATCAATTGCAGGGCCATATAGATCAGGAAAATCTTTTCTAGGGAATAGATTTTTGAATAAAATGAAGGGTTTTACAATTGGGTCAACAGTTTAATCATGTACTCGCGGAATTTGGATGTGGAATAAATTGGTTCCACTATCTGAGGATGTAGACGCTCTCTTACTGGACACTGAGGGCTTAAATTCCACAGATCGAACTTTGGATATTGACATTAAAATATTCTCGTTGTCAATTCTACTCTCCTCGATATTTGTGTTTAACCAAATTGGGCACATCACAGAATAAAGTATAGAGGATCTCTCTGTAGTTTTGTAGCTTACTAACTCTCTTATAAACTATATAAGTTAAACTCGTTTTTTAAATTTAATTTATAAGATAAGAGATGGTAATGAAGAGGAGACAGGTATTGAGTTTAAATCGTTCTTCCCAGCATTTATCTGGGTTTTGAGAGATTTTTCCTTGAATTTCAAGCATTTGACTTCTAAGAGTTATTTGGAATAGTGTCTTGAACTACAAAAAGGGATGTCAGATGAAGTATTCAAGAAGAATAATATTAGACAGTTAATTAAGAATTTCTTTAGTGAACTTGACTGTTTCACTCTTGTGAGACCAGTAAATAATGAAGCTTAATTGGCTCATATTTTATTAATATTTCCATTATTTTGTTTATCGAAGAAATGAAATACGAAGATTTAAGAGAAGAATTCAGAACAGGTATGGACAACTTGATGAGTAAACTAAAGAATGAACCATTCAAGTTAAAAACTGTGAACGGCAAAGCGTTGAACGGGAGCATGCTGCTTGGCATGGCACTGGAGTACGTGGACGCCTTGAACAGCCATGAAATTCCGACTGTGATTTCTTCCTTCGAGCGTGTGGTGCAGGTGGAGTCCCGCAGAGTGACTGAGTATTTATTCTTTGAAGAGGAAGAAATGGAGGAGGTGTTCACAGAGTTGGTCGATGGCTTTGCCAACAGGAGAATTTGCGAAAAGTTGTCAGATATCGCAAGTGTCGAGAATTTAGTTGAGCTCAGAGCCGAGTTCGAAAAGAGGGTCAGGTCATACTTCAAAACCATATGTAAAATATGATTGAGAACTTTCTGTCTAAATTTACTCCATAACTTACAGACTGCAAAACTAACTGCACTTTATAATTAATTCTTACAAGAATCAGTATGCTTCACTTTTAGTTGAATACTCAAAAACAGCAAGAGGACCTTATAAATCAGAGGCAATAGCAGAGGTATTCTTTTAAAATATGGTATAATAATATTAAAAATTTTTTTTTATTTCAATTAAAAAGACTTGCAAGAGATTGTTGAGCTCATGGTGTGATATATTTTTCTAAAGTGAATTTCGACGAAATCATAATTATGATTGGGGAGTTGCAAGATCTCCAGAGTGTGAAGGCTGAGTACTACAAACATGAAAATTATATATTATAAGTACAGACTGCGATTGAAGTACGACTGCGAGGTGGAGGAACTGGGGCTAAATCAGAAATAAATAATATTTAAATAACAGAATATCACTCTGCAGAAGCAGTTGGAGAGCCACCAGGACTCACTCTTTAAGCACCTAAGTGTCAAATCTAAAGAGGAGCAGGGCAGGTAGGAGGAGCTTGAGGTGCACCAGTATGAAATTATCTAAAAATAAAAATGTTATTTATAAATTAAATATAGATTTTTAAACATCAAATTAAAATTTTGGACTTAGTCTTATAATTCATAAAATTAATTATTGGTATAAACTTACATAAATAGTCTATTGTAATTTTTTTAAATAGAAAATAAGTATTTCTTTATTATAATTATAATTATAATTTGATTTTAAATTTTATTTTAGTAAATAATCTATGAATTATAAGTTATTTAAGTATATTATAAATCATTTTATTAAATTATAAAGCTTGCTATGTTAATTATTTATAAATATGTCGATAATGCTTAGTTAAAGAAATAAAATAACGAGGTCTCTTCTAGTTATGTAAGCACTTTTCATAATTTTTGCATACAATAGCTCTCCGTTCTCATTCAATTTACAGTATCAATCAACATAACTTCAAATACTTAGCATTTTATTCGGTGGTCAGATCAATCAATATTTTATTGTAGATTCAAATAAAAATTTCAAATTTTCAATTGTTTGAAAAGATTTTAAAGAATAGTTTTACCAAAAGTTGTCAAACTATCCATCTCCAGTGACTTATTCTAACAATCTCAACACAACTTTAATTCTAATTATATAATTTTAATTTCACAATATAAGTAATGTGGATGGTCCAGAATATCATTGTATTTCATTTTAATGTTTAATATATTTTGCAATAATCGATATATTCATCACACTTCCTTTGTTTAATTATCTTGCATTTTCATTTGGTATTATATATATGAATCAAAACCCCAAAATCCCATTCTTTAGATTAATTGATTTTTTTATTGATAAGTAGACTATTATTTAGTACTATTTAGGTTTTGATAGGATTTATGTAGGAGTTTAATGTTTAAATATTTGTAATTTAATTCAGTAAATTCGAGAATTTGGGTCTGTTTATGACAGTTAGTATATAGATTTATTGTTCAGTTTTGTTATGAATCTGATGAATATAGTGACTAACTCAAGCCATTTCTAAATTACACGTCTATAGCAAGGTTACTCCATAATTTTCTCCTAGTGTTATTTCTCACCGTTTATTAGCATTGAATTTAAATAGAAAGGATATTATTTCTATGCACAAGAGACATTAAAATGTTAGCAGTAGAGTACCTTTATTATATTATTTAAAAAATAAATTAATTTTAAATGCTAATATTAAAGAATGAAATGCAGTTTATATAAAACTTAATATGCAATAAATTTTTATTAATATCATTAATAAACTTAAAATGCTGCCAATTAAAGCAACAAGATTTTAAGATTCAAACTTTATATTGAAATAATGTATTAATTACTACATTTAAATATTATTTATTTTATTACATATTACGTTTTATATAAACTGCATTTCATTCTTTAATATAGCATTTAAAATTAATTTGTTTTTAAATAATATAATTTAAGGTACTCTACCGCAAAACAGCTTAAATGCGGTACAGCACCTAAAAATATTAAAAATTAAAATAAATAAAAGAAAAATATCAAAGTTAATTTTGTTAATTTTGTACAAAAAATATGCTATTTTAGCTATTTTCTCTCTAATCTAGAGTTCTCTGATGTTACATCGTCAATTTCCTGTGCTTCAAATCTTTGCTTAATCGATAGCTAAGATTTATTTAAAGAACGGAATATCTTACAAGACAGCCAATTGCAATAAGAGAATGAATTATTTTAATTTTCCATTATAAAAGGATAATTTGAATTTTAAATTCGATTAAATTCAAATAGCTTTAGAGCATACTATTAAGTTCAAACACGCTGATGAAGCTGAATTTACATTAAATAACTTTATATCAAGGTCTTGGTGCAAAAGGTACAGCAATATAGAAGTTTATGACTTAAGGTTAAGGTTCAAACTCATACTATTTTTGGTTGAATAAATGAAGATAGTGGCCACGAGACTTATCTTATTCACCCTAATTCTTTTATGAATGAATAATACATAAAGTTCCTATAATAACCGAGAGATAACTACTCATACTAAGAGATTAATTTGTTTGTAGAAAGCTTATCAGTTTGTTTTAAAATTTGGATATTTACCAAATATTTTATTAGAAATAAAAAATTATAATTATAAATTTTGTAACATTTTTATTATTGACTTCTCAAAAGCGAGAAATTTTATATAGATTTTTTTCACTTTGGGGATCTTAGAAAATTATAACTATTCTTAATAATTATTTTACAAACAAAAAAAAAGTGCTATGTAATAACTATAATTTAGTAATTAATTAATTAATTAATTAAATGTCCATCAGTAATAATTATAAAAAGTTGCTTGATTTTTAATGTACAAATATTGCCATGCATATTTTTTACATATATCCAATCAAAATTATGATAAATAAATAAACTTACTTTTATCATTTTTTTATTGGAGCTTATATGCTTAGTGATACTATAGTTGAAAATGATATATCATTTTGTCAAAAGCTGTTTTGTTTTTATTTTTTTTATAAATAAGGAGTTTTTATCGCATTTTTTTTTCAATTACCTCTTGTATATTAGTAGTAGAAAGTTACTTTAGGTATTATTTAAAAACCAAGTGATCAAAATTAATTGTAGATATATTAAATTTTAATCATTATCAATATGGGTGAGTGATACATATATTTGCGAGATATAAAAAAAAATTGTTTTAGTTAGTTAGTTTAATTTCCATATATGTCTACCGTAAATACCTGGCCTCTCAATAAGAACTCTGTAGCATTAGGCACTGGTCCTGTACTGTGAAATGGTCAGTGACAGTTGTTCTGAATTTTTGATTTTTGTCTGGTATGATCTTTAATCCGAGGTTTGATTCAGTCTCGAGTTGCTCTGGTTCAGTGATGGATCTGTATCTGTTCTTTTCAAGTCTTTTCACTTAGTAGTCAAAGTACTGCATCTTCGGAGGCAATGTTTGTCTTGTGCAGATGTAGCACTAGCTTGTTCCTGGGGTGCAAGTCCCTCGCATTTTGATACATCAGGACGGTATAATGTAGTTGTATCAAGGATTCCAAGTCACTCACTCATATATAATCCATCTTGTACATTACTATATTTATTAGTCATTAATTAACCTTCCAAAAGCGAGAAATTTTAACATTATTTTTCGCTTAGGAATTAATGAAATTTATATAAAAGAAATGTGTACAATTAAATCTGCAAATTTTTGTTTACAACCTGGCGATTTAGAAAATTTAGCCAAGTCCTTTATAACTAAAGACTCAAGAAAGAAATATGAAAGATTAAACATAAAACATGTAATTAATGTTCACTACAGTCCTCAGTTCAATGAAATCGAGTTTTATTGGGTACGAGAAACTTTGACTCTATCACTTTTGGCACGACTTTAAGATAGATACAGGAGATTTATTAAGAGTAGCAATGGTAAAGCTAAAAATGCGAAAAAAGTAGGAGATTTTGTGTAATTAAAAAGGCTTTAGATTTAAACAAATGAATAAGATCTCATATTAAATTTGCCCGTAATTTTATTTGGCTTCTCTTTCTTTTCTTTTTTGGCTTCTCTTTCTTTCCTTCCTATTCAGGTTTGCTTGTGCCCATGTTTCTTATCTAAGTGCAAGCTCCAGTATCTATGTTCATTGACTCAGGAGTATAAATATTTGTATAAAGTCACTTACAAACTTCTTATTTTGTCTGCGACTTTCACTATCTGTGAAGCTTGCTCTATTCCTTCATCAGTAAGTTGCCAATATCAGATTTTTCTAATGAGCTAACTGCAATTCTTACTTGAAATATAAGGCTGCTTCTGCAGTTCTGAAAGCCAGGTGTCACTTATTTTAATACCTTACTTTTCTTTCTCCAGGAAAGATACTATAGCGTTTCTTAAGAGCTTCTTAAGTAACTTCATTCAAGTACTCAGGATTCAGAGCTCAAGGACACCAAAGAAGAAGTTTCTCTCAGGCAACTTATTAGAGAGCTGTTTCTTTGATGGAAGATAAAGAGCTACCTCTAGATCACTCATAGCACCATCATTTAGGTTTCACTGATTTTTCAGGGGAGTTTGTAAATTAAATCATCCTAATTTCATTAGACTTAAAAAATTTTTTCCTTCACCCAGAAAGGCATTTAAGAATGAAATTTAAGTTCCATCCTAATTCGGCAAGAACAACCCAACTATAATGGATATAATAATCTTGCTTAAGAAATTACCTTGCAATACGAATTGTCTTTATAGGTCTTCTTTACTTCAAAATTTTCCTATTAAATCTTGAGATTAATTTCTCTTCATTGCATCATTCATAGTCTCCATCTTGATACCTCTTCTAGAAATGTGAGTTTATTAAAATCTCACTACTATTATAGCGACCGATTTTAAACAACCTTGAAAAGATATTCAAAAAAGCATTTAAAAATTTACACTATTTTCGCAGAATTTCCATTATTATCATAATATCTCCAATGAAAAGCTCTAAATGATGATAAAGCTTGAACATTAGGAGAGGACCTCCTAAATAAACCAAACCCATTAATAGTATTTTAATTTCTAAAATAAAAAATTCCTTTCAAAAAATTTGTCTACTTACAGTCTTTTATGGTTACATAATCCTCTTACCTCTCAACTGAGAATCTACCAAAGACTCGACTATTATAGTATATTTAGGTGAATTTTATCATTATTTTACAAATTAATATCAACAAACTAAAATGAGCGCTAACCTTATGAGAAGAGCTGCATTAAATGAGTAAAGTTAATTTAAATTCATTTCCAGCAACCAAGAAAAGTAGAGATCAGAGCCGCTTGTTCTTAGTAGGAGCTTACTTATGACAACTTTGACCAGTCTAGCTTTGAGATTTAACTATAAGTTAAGTAGGAGGTTATCATAGAAGCTGTGCAAATTGAGGAGGACGTTAAACAACCCGCCATAGAACATTAATTAATGCCAGCCAAAGTTGACTATTAATGCAAAGAATGTAATAAAGTTTTCCCTTACAAGTCAACTTATAAGAGACCCTTGAGAGATATACACAACGATTGGCAAGGTTATATCTCAAGCATTAAAAGAAAGATGGGAAGTATGTCTGTATTTTCTGTGAGAAGCCATATTCTCATACTAGAGACATCAAAGTGCACTTAAAGAAAAAGCACAATCAAAGTTTTATCTTTATTCATGAACCTACTGGTAATAAATTCCGCTAAAAGAGAAGATCAAGAAACCCAGTGGAGTCTCTTAGAATTGAAGTATATAAATAAGTCAAAATGAAGAAAGCAGTCAAGAACTTTACAGTCTCTGAAATCAATAAAATCATGGTTAAAATTGAGGCAATAAAGATTCCTATATTAAAAATTATTTACTTAGATTCTTGCCTAGAAAGCTACCTAACTCTTAAAAGATAAAATAACGAAGAGAGTCATTACTGATAACTAATTTGCTTACAAGATATATCCATTCAATTACTTTCTTTCTAATAATAAGTTCCAAATGGAATTTGCTAAAGAGTATTATGCTCTTTAAAGGCAAAGTTAAATGAGTGCAGGCATATCATCTAGCTTGATGCTATTTTACTTGGTAAAGATCATGTAGCCTTCAGGCTTCCTTTACATGAAATGACTTACAGAGATTTCTTATCTGACAATAGATGTCAGAGATAAATTAGCTAGATAGTATAGCAGAGAGTTGAGGGGATTTAATAGCTTCACAAGCTAGGTTATGTTCATAGAGATTTAAAGCCAGAGAAAATCATGTTGAACTTTTAGCCTATTAGAGGTTATATTATTGACTTCAACAGAGCTCAAAGAGTGCAAGCCTCTGCATAAGGAAATGTATAGGGTAATCCTGGACATTTCCCAGAGAGAGAGGATTGGAGAGATGGAGACACTTAATGGGATATCTGGGCTTTAGCAGAAAAAATAATAGAGAGCGACAATCCAAGAAACGAATACTTTAGCTGCAGTGGTGAGAGAGATTCTAAGCAGAGAATCAAACAATATCTCGATAAAAATAAAAGAATGGAGATATCTGAACCTGCATACTTAACTATTTTCAAGGCAAGCTAAGAGAATTAATAAACAATAGAAACGATCAAACAGCAACTTAGAAAGATAAAATCGAGAGATCTGCCACATGACCTAAGCTTATGTTTTTGAAATATTCAAAAAAACTCGCTTGTTATTCACACTTAAATTACAAATATTTAAACATTAAACCCCTGCATAGGCCCTTTTAAAACTTTAATAAAGTCTGCACTAATAGTCTACTTTTATCAAATAAATTACTGAAAGGGTTTTGGGGTTTGAATGTGTGGGGAGTTTCCTGTCTAAGATTATTATTTAGAATTCGTGGGAAGTTTCATGACAAATAATTTATTTTTTTTTTCTTATTTTAAACTTACTTTATTGAAATTTTTTTTTTAACACCAAAAATCTCATATTTTATGATTTTTAGATTTATACTTGGTTCAAAAATTTAACCTTTTATGCTTGAAGTAATACAAGATCAAATTTATGTTGAAAAATATTTTCATTGATATATATTTTATTATATTTTTAATTAGAATTTTTGAAAATTTGGGTAATGGCTCCCTTGCGGGAAGCGCTAATATATTTTTTCTAATTTTCGTAAAAAGTTCTAAAAATCAATAAAACATCAAAGTAATATGTTCTAACTTAATAATTAGGACTATACGACATTTTAAATGACTCTATTGATACTCAAATGATATTAAAATTTCGAGTTATAATTATAAAATAATTATAATTATGGATTTATATTGCTAAGTTTTTCATTATTTTTATGCATAAAAAAAATTTATAATTTCTCTAATTTAATTACTGATGTAATGATTTTCAGTTTTGATAGCATGAAGAGCTTAAAATTAATATTACCTAAAATATCATAATACCTCAGTAATTCTATTATTAACTATTATAACAGAAAATCATTACAACAGTAATTAAATTAGAAAAATTACAAACTTCTTATACATAAAATAGTGAAAAATTTAGCAATACATATCAATAAGTATAATGATTTTTATGATGTTAATGCTAAATGCTACTAGATTTAGATATTAATAGAGTCATTTGATGTGTCATATAGTTCTAATTAATACGTTTTTACATGCTACATTGAAGTTTATTTATTTCTAAAACATTTTAAGAAAATGAGGAAAAAATTATTGGAGTCTTCCCCATTGTAGGCATTACCCTAAACTTTTAGTAAAAATCAATAAATAATTTAATCCATCTACATCTTAAGATATAAGAATATAATTTTAATTTCTATATTTACCTCTTAAAAATTTTCAAATTATCCAAAAGCCTCTCAATAAGTATATAAAAATATTTGGCTATGGGATCAAACACGCCCCCCCCATAATGTATATTTTTCTTATTGTAGTCTGATAAAGTTTTTGACGCTGAGTAATAGTAGCAAATAAACTACGAGTGTGCGATCAATAGTTTTCGAGATATGGACCCATATAAGTTCACATTTTATATATAAAATTATAGTAAAAATTAAAAAAATATTTCAAATTTTTCATAAAAATCTGATTTTTCCTTAAAATATCAATTTAGAGGATTTAATATCAATTTATAGAATTTAATTTATTTATCAAAATAATACCATAAAAAATTTATTTTACATTTTATAATAAAATTATAATCCAAATAATTTTTTATGGTATTATTTTGATAAATAAATTAAATTCTATAAATTGATATTAAATCCTCTAAATTGATATTTTAAGGAAAAATCAGATTTTTATGAAAAATTTGAAATATTTTTTTAATTTTTACTATAATTTTATATATAAAATGTGAACTTATATGGGTCCATATCTCGAAAACTATTGATCGCACACTCGTAGTTTATTTGCTACTATTACTCAGCGTCAAAAACTTTATCAGACTACAATAAGAAAAATATACATTATGGGGGGGGCGTGTTTGATCCCATAGCCAAATATTTATATATTTTTAATATAATTATAATCATTTTAAATATCTACTATACGGGAAACTCCCCCAATATATTATAAAATCATTTGTGATTTATTTAAACTATTAAAAATGATTTTAATATTATATATCTTCGAGCTTACTATATGCAGTAGATAATCTCTCAAACAAAGAAGCCAATATGTTCATCTAGAAATCTTTATTAAGCGCAGCCATATTCATTTTGAATCTCATCTCTTTGAGTTTTTCTTACTTAGCAAAGAGAAGTCTATACACATCATTGAGTTCACGTTTTACCAGCACAATCATAACCCTCAAAACCCCTGAAGTTGTTTATTAATTTTTTTATCTATAAAAGTAGACTATTAACTCATATTTTATTGGGTTGCAATATAAAAGATTTAGGAATTTAAGTAAGTCTATGTGAAGATGGGGATCAGTTTATTTCTGTTTATATATATATATCTGTTGTTTAAGTTGAGTTATGGATGTAATGATTGTAGTGATCAACTCAAACCTATTCTAAATTACACATATATAGCAGGGCTGCTTGAGATATCTCCTGCTACTCAAAACCCCATAACTCCTTAATTAGATGTTTTATTAGAAATTTGATTTTTAGGCTATATTTTGGGTCTAATTGGAGTTAGTAAAGAAATTAGGCCAATAACAAAATGATAAAATGAAATTTGAGAAATTTAGGGTAAATTTATGATGAGTAAATTTATATTTATTACTTAAGCTTATGCATGGTTGTGAATTTATATAGACTAAGTAAAACTTAGTACTCAATTATACAGCTAAAGCAAACCTCTTACATAAGAGTGCCTTAACTATTAGGTATCAATTCTTGTTGGCGTTTAGCATTTAAGTTATGATACTTGAAAAAAATCCAGCAGGAGAAAAAAAGTTATTTCAAACCCATATTAAATTACATCTGTGACTCTAAGATGATTAAGTATTGAGCACACTTTCCATTATACTAACGAATTATAATGTTTCATCGCAAGTTTCCAGACATAGGTATTCTTCTAAGTCTAAACTAATATTTATACAAGGAATAGTTTTTTACTTCATGACTGTCAACATAGTGAAAATAGTGATTGATTTTTCAGTGCCATTTTATAATGATAATATAAACGATATAACAAAGTAAATTGAATTTGAATTTAAAAGTTGTAGAAAAGAAATTTAAATTTATCAATAATTATTATTAATATTTGGTAGCTAGTCTCATTTTAAAATAGAGACTTATATATATATACAGATATTAATATATATATATATATATATATATAAATATATATATAAGGATCTTCACTAATCAACTAGCTACAAAATTTCTAAGGTAATATTTATGAAAATTAAAAATACTAATCAAAGTTAAAATTTATTCATACTAGCTGTTGGACTGAGACCTAATGTCTTAGACTTAGCCCTATTTGTATGACCACTATTAGCCGCCTTTGACATCACTCTCAGTGCAGCTGCCGCCGGGGATCGAGCCATACCTAGGTGAAGAGCAGATGATGAGATGGTAAGAGCTGCCCCAAGAAGATCTTTATTTTGTAAAACATCTCCCTCAAAGAACACTCCATTAACAGCATAATAGAGAGCCTGAAGACCCTCTTTGACAATCGTTTCGTCCACCATCACTAGTCAAGGTTAAGAAGGTAGTCGAGGGCCATGTGGAGAAGGATAGAATAAAGTGTGCATTGATGACGCCATTCAAGACTGGCTCGGACCCCATTGGAGGCATAGAACTAGCGCCTGACAATCAGAAGCCATAAGAGACAATGAAGGGCTTGCCCAAGGAGAGACATGGGAGCCCTTTTTAGTAACTATTAAACAACTATTCAAACAGATTACCATTAACAAGACATGTTCTCTTCACTATAAATAGAATTCACGCAAACGAATCACTGTCCCTCAGAACTGCCCTTTGATGGATGTGCAGATCCATCTGAAGGAGTGTCATCATGGGGTGGTGACTTACCAAATATTAAGAGAGTCGTTAAGAAACACGATATAATATAAAAAAGTAAATAATAACTAATAGACGATGAACTACTACGAGCTAAGTACCAGAGAAAGATAAAATTCTGAATTAGCAAAAACAACAGAGACTTAACGATAAGCTGCTGGCATTGTTTAAAAGACCTTAACCAATACAGCAGCAGTTCGCAGATACAGCTAATGGCCAACAAAGACTCCCTCCAACGCTGAGAAGCAAGAACAAGATGCAATTCATTAGCAAATATTATTGGTAATTTAACTGATAAACGAGTCAAGATCATGCTAAAAGCACTAACATACTAGCGACGGCTTCCATCCTCATGAGTGCCGCCACCGCTATCTCTCCACAAGACCATTACAAAAGAAGAAATTCTACAGGCACACGGGTGCCTGTTTATTCCCAAACAGGAACTAATTGTTTTAAGATAAAGCACTACAGCGCTTTTACAGGCTAGTTAACAAGATAAATTGAAATCAATATGATGGAACCTCTCAAATCATGAGATAGTCTTTCAATGACACTCTCAGAACAAACTCATATTTCTAGCGCACTCTGCAAATCGTGCACCGCAGTCGTCTGATGGGGTTAAGAAAGATGAAGCAAAGTCTTCTTAAAAAGGATTGGTTGCTAGTGTACCCCAAAGCACTGAATTATATCGAGCCATTGAGTCTGTAAGATGTGAATTGGTTGAATAACATGTTTAAATCTAAATTCCTCAAAAGTACAACAATCCCTTTACGTTACATTGATAAAATCCAGAGGATATTTACATACCTCAGAAATCTAATACATGAACATGCTTTACTAAGACGATACTACATTGAATGCTTTCAGTATAGTTAAGTAAAAGATTGATAGCCTAACTTAAATAAGAACCCTCATGCACCAGTCGCATATAGTGAGCAACGTTAACACAACGATTAGTCTTCTCAAGTAACTGAATTGTATGATGAAGAATCTTAGAATAGTAACAAATGGAAAGGGGAGCACAATAAGTGGCGACATGACTTAAAGGAATTATTACAAGACTCGTCGCTGATTGGAGATCCATTCTAAAATTCAAGAAGCAAGACGCGAACAAGCAGTTATTGTTGACTGATGAGCACTTTCTTGACTGTTAGATCATTAGCATTGATAAAATTCTCAACTCTCATCAAAGAACACGATATCAAAGAAGGAAAAGGTAATCACCATGTCCTAAAATGCATTAATCACTTTTCAAGCTAATCGAAGTATCGTGGCCTTGTCGCCCTGTTGAACGACTTCCAGATGACCATTAGTTCTTGGTTTCATGTTGTGGATCGAAATGCTCACTACGCATTGGTAGAGCCATTTGAGCCCAAGCTTGCTCAACTCTTGTGCCTGGAGATAATATCCAGGAACGCTTCATACTCTCTATTTAAGGTATAGCAAAATGGCGATCAGTCAATGAAGCTACGTATCGTGAAAGTTTAAGACAAAGGCTGGTAAAGACTAGACAATATGCCTACCAATAGGTTCCAGAAAAGCTTGAGATCAGCTGCGGTTACTACTGCGAGGTAGCAAATTGATACTTAGCACCATAAGGGCTTCTGTAGGGTGGATTGAAAAGATTCTTCAAACAATTAAGGAGATGCTGTAGCTTGAAGCGAAGAGTCATGACTCTAAATATATAATGCTGTTCGGACATTGCAACGTAGCGCAAAAACTACCACTCGAGCTTTCTTCTTTGAGGACGTCGACAGCTGCCATGTGGAGTTTGACAAAAGTCTTCAGGTCACCTTTTCCAAGAATCGTACATACGAAGTTGAAGACTATTTAGCACAAAGAAGCTATGTGCAAAAATAATGAATGAGTGGAGTCTTATAACCTGTCTCCAAAACATTAGTCAAATGGTCTACCTGAGAGCATTCAATCAACTACGTAAGGTAGAGTTGAAGAAGGAAGCAGTAGTTGGATTGCAATTGAAATGTAAAAAGACTAGGAGCTCGAATTGGATTAACTGAAAATAGCGATAGAAAATTAAAACCCCATATAGCAAGAGTTGGCACTACCCCATGAGCGACAGTAAAGCAACGGCCTTAATTGACTCTCACTACAAGCATGATAATGAGTGATTGACCAATCTTCATGATGTTGAATGATACTATGCCTTATTTCCATTAATATCTCGGAAATTTACGTTGCTGAATATGCTAACCTTACTCATAGCATGGTTGAAAAGCTTCCATGCATATGCCTAACTAATTTTTAAATAATCCTTGTATCTTAATCTCTCTTCTAATAGCAGCTATTGTTGCAAATGTTCTCTTCATCTTATTGGTTGGGCGCCCTAATGTATTTCTTCATATTCTTCCTACTGTGCTTACTCATTCACGAATGCAAGTTATTTAGAAGATTAAATACACTTATTATAAATTAAACGACACCAAATCAAACTTAATATAACAGTAGCTCTAACATTAACAATAAAAGATGCTACTTGTGTCTATTCACCCAGGGCTATTGCACTTTAGTTGTGATAATACCATCAAATGTTGAAGTAGATTTTATTGAAGCTCATCATTTGTAATTAGTTGACTTCCTAATTTCCCATTTGTTCTCGGTTCTCGCTCATGCTGTTAGCCATTCTTGGTAACTGACTCTTCTGAGGCATCTCAGTACTATTTAATTTCAATCGTTTCACTTATAGAATGTACTCATGCTTATTTGCGCTTAGCAGACGCTCCTATTCCTTCGTCACCTCTGCTCCTCATATGTACGGCGTCTCTTGGATGATTGCTCAACGTTGAGACCACTCTACCATTACCAGCTATAAAGAGCTAAGATAATCTCTATCTTCCTTATCAGCAATATTCATGCACCTAGTGAGTGCATTGGGCCTCATTTTCATATTGACTGCCCTATTTTAATTTGCCTGGCAGTTCTTTTTTTGTAGCGGCATATCTATTCTTTCCTTGAGTTTTCAGGGATGACAGTATTAGAATATCCCCCACTATCGTCTATCTTTCCGTTTATCTGGGAGAAAGTACTTGACCTCATCGTTCTACTAGGCCATTTCTAGCAAATTGGCAACAATAAGTTCCTCCAGAAAGGGAATGGCTGACACCTTTACCTGGTCTCTCCTGATATACTATATAAATGTGTTTAAAAAATTCATTCCTTTAGAAATACTTAAATTTCGTTCGCCTTTCGAGATGGCATTTAGGAAGTAAGAGTTTGTCTGCTAAAGGTTGGCAGGTTTGCCACGCAATCCTGCGTGAGAAAGAGATACAGATCCTGCTAGCTGCTGAGCTTGGTCTGCAGTTCAGTTGCAATTAAGACATGCCTTTCGCTAATAAGATTTTCTACTGACTAAGGGATTTGTGAATATTAGTCTGATTGACTCAGGAATCTTCTGCCTCCTTAATAGTAAATCCTTTTGGTAATATTATAATTTATAATACTAATAGTTACAATTAGATTCCGTAAAGCTCCAAATTCTGCCATCAGTGAGAATGTGAATTTGCCACTTGCAGAAAGCGTCAATGGCATTATTAATGTTTCCTTGCTTGAATAATGCACTCTGGATAATGGACAAGTCAAAAAGAAACGTGGGAGGAAGTCCAAATCAGCTAAATGCGATGTCCCATATTTACAAGATGTACCTCTTTAGGTGCTAACAAGAAGCCTTAAAAACAAGCCGAATTCATTACCACGTTTTTGATTATGGAGAGGCTTTCTGATTATAATAGTGTCATAACACTTTATTCACGGATTGTGAACGAGGTAGCTCAATGCCTTGCTCGCAACACAATGCGGGACTATCATGATTAATAAGCAGATCTTCACTTACGATCACAAGAAGAAGTCATCAAAGCTATTACGTGAGCACCATGCTATTGATAATACTCTTTCATAATGATAGCTTTCAGATTTAGCAAAGTGGGCACGATTATGTGCCTTCCTTGATATGACAATTAAAGAGCCTGCAAATGATTTCGCAAGAGTGCAAAGTATCTATTAGCAAAAAGTATAATCATTGTAAAAGGTCGACTCCTTTACCAAGTATGATATGGTGAATGACCCCCCCCCTATTCCTAAGTGAATTCGGTCACTAGGAGAGCAGCAAGTAGATGAAGCAGGATTGTGTATAGGCCCAACTATCCGTATAAAATGAGTGCAAGAAGAATGTTGCGATACGTATGTTCCAAGACAGAGTACCTCCATATGCTATAAGGAGAGCATTCAAAACCCCTTAATGAGATTTATATGTGCTTTGATTTGTAGGGAGTTTTTTGGGGTGAGGTTATTAATAGGTTTTAATGTAAAATTTAAAGTAAATGTATTTAATTTAATTACTTAAAATGCACTTTTGGATCATGTGGGAGAGGTCTAAAGTTTATCTTACTTATCCACAACTCAATCTACACTATTGATTTGTCTGATCTTAAGTTTGATTTTATTATTATTGACTCTGCCATTTGCTTCATTGATTGAAACACTCTTGTTTTGTCAATAAATTGCTTTAATCTTTGCCTTGCATCCTTCTAGCACCTTGTAAAGTAGTAATCGTTGCGAAGCATATCGCACTCTATTATTATTATTGCTGCTAAAGCCCACACATCCCACTGTAAATCTCCATCTCTCCAGTCTTCTCTTTCTGGATAATAACCTGGAGTCCCCATTACGCTTCCAAGCCTTGATACTTCCGCTCTAAAGGCTCAGTTGAAATCAATAATTGTTACTGTTACTGGTGAAAAGTTCAACACTATATTTTCCGGCTTGAGATCTCTGTGAACAAAGCCTAACTTATGAAGCTCTTTGATACCTTGTATAGATTAGGTTGCTATTAATGCAAGCTATCTATGATTTCTTTGATCAGATATGAAATCTCTGAGTGTCATTTCAAAGAGTGGTTGTCTGAAAGCTACATGATCCTTGGCTAGGAGACAGCATCAAGTTTTATTAAGTATTTGCACTCTTTAAACTTAGCCTTAGTGAGTACTTAATACTCATAAGTAAACTCAATTAATATTTATCATCACTAAGGAGACAGTTGAAAGGATATACCTTGTAAGCATTCTGATGATCCTTAATAACTTTCTTGTCATAGGAGTCCTCTAGAATTTGGTAGCTTTAGAGAGAAGCATCTAAATCAATCAAAGGCTAGTACTGGAATCTTCTTGTATTATATTTTAATCATGATTTTAGTGACCTCTAATGCTAAGAAGTTGTGTGCAATCCTCACATACTCTGATTCGCTTGCTTGTTAAAGCTCAGCAGCTTAAAGAGGTTCCCTTGCTTTTCTTTTGTTGAGCAACTTAAGTTGTGTGTGTCTTAATCTTCAACTTCTATCTCTTTCTTGTGTGCTTTTAAAAGATGCTTTTTTAAATCTCTTGTATGAGAGTACTGCTTATGGCACTCAAAGCAATCATACTTTCCATCAACTTTGTCATGCTTTAAGTTTACAGTAGGCTTTGCTACTTATAGACCTTCATATGCCTGTACCAGCTAGATTTATGAGTGAAGTCTCTTTTACACTTCTCACAAAAATAAACTTCAACTTCCTCTGCTTACATTAAAATTTCATTATTACCTTTCTCCATTTCTCTGTCTCTCACATTTGTTTGCCATTAATTTTCTATTATTAATTTCTATTTTAATAACAGAGACATCAAGTGATAGCTATAGTAGTTCTTTATGAGAGTTCATTTCACAACTATCACACTTTTTATTGCTGCCAAAGGTAAGTCTCATTTAGTTTGATAGAAGTGCTGTTGTTTTTCTTAAAATGTTAGCGTTCATATTTAAATTAGAATTTAAAATTATAAAACTGCCTCTATAACTGAGAGTTTATATAAGAGCTTTGCTAGCCTACAAGTTTCAAGGGAGGTTCTTGGAGTATTAGAGAAGAAATATGAGTGTTAAGAGACAATCCAGCTCTAAATATGGGGGAGAAGAAACCATTTTAACTATCAATAATAAGTTGATTACAGCACGTACCAATTTAGGAGGTGCACCTAATTAAGTACGTACTTCTTAGGAGGTATTTTGTGATTTTATGATTAAATTTAGGGTGCTCTAATTAAGTACTAGCATTAATAATAGCTCCTAATTAAGTACTAACATTTTAGGAGCTGCTCCTAATTAAGTACGTACAAATTTAAATTAAAAAATATGGAACTACAACAGTAGAAATTGATATCAATCTCTCAAGTTTTAAACCAGTTCTCAAAACCTTTTACATATCCTTCTTGAGGTTGACCTCTTATAGGATGCCCATATTTAATAGTAAGTTTTACAGAGGTATATAATTGAAATCAATAAACTTAAATTTGAATTTTATTTCTTAGATCTGTAAACAAGATGGAGTCAATGAATGATGCAATGAAAAAAGTGCAAGCACAAGAATTGATTCAAAGATTTAGAGGCAAGGAGGATTTGCATCGCTACCTGGTGCAGCAAGGTAATGAACTCATAGTAACTAATCTTGATTATGTAGTTGGTTTGTTCCTGCCAACGATGGAAGGTACTAAAATTTCATTTCTAAGAGCGATACTCTGCGAAGAGAAGAAAGCATTGAAAACTTAAGATGTAAAGTTTGCAGAGACTCCAAACTATCCAGAAATCTTAGTGACTAACTTGTATGATATGCTATGAATGACTCAGAGGTTTCGCTGTACCTGTCTACTCAGAAGCAGTTGTCAAATAAATTACCTGAAAGAAACTATTTCTTTGGCATACTTGCAACAATGAAAGGTGATTACTTGAAAGATATAATTCAAGAATCTCAAAAGAAAAGGTACAGCATCTCTTCAGAAGATAAAGACAAACAAGGGATTAAGATAAGTGAGAGCTGGCTATCAGAGCTGCAGAAGCACCCTTATATTTCAAGTAAGATTTGTAGCTTAACTCTTTAGAAAAATCTGGTACTGGCATCTTCTTGATGAAGGAATAGAGCAAGCTTCACAGAGAGCGAAAGTCGCAGACAAAGTATGAAGTTAGCAAGAGACTTTATTCAAATATTTAGCCTCCAGAGTAAATGAACATAGATGCTGGAGCTGGCAGCAAGCGAAGAAACTTAGGAGGAGGGAAGCAGGAAGTAGAAGAGAAGAAAGAGAAGCCAGCTCCCTCTAAAGAATTTTAAATGTGATTTATCTTTTCATCAACTTAACTACAAAACGTATTTATATACATTCACTCTCCCTTCCTTAACACACTTTTAAGCCAATTAATTATCTACTCTCTTCGCTGAGCTTTTAATAAAGTCTACTGTATCGATAGCTAGGTCATGCATCAAGTGGTATAGCAGCAGTTTCTTGTAATGACCTTTTAAAATACCCCAGTATAACTAAATTCCATTAAACTATGGACTGTAAGAGTCGCTGAACACTGGCGTTATTCTAAGTTGTTCATAACTCTTCCTTGTTTGTTTAGTCTTATGAGCAGAAAGATTATCAAACAGTATATTCTCTTATTTAGGGTACTTCTCTCTCAGCTTTTCCAAGAACTTGATGTACTGCTTTGACTTAATAGATCGAGGATGAATAACGTAGGTTTCTAAACTAGCAACCTCGCTAATACCTCCAAGAATTGCCTTTGTTTATATTTTGACTTTCTAGTCATATACTTCTCTGTTGCTATGCCTCTTATACCAAGACTTCTAGATGAAATTGTTGAATGTAAACACAGCCTCGTCAGCATGTATAAACTTAATATTATTCTATTAGGCTCTCTGCATTTAATTATAAATATAATTTAGGTTATTGTTGTAAAATGGCAGAGAGAAATCAATCACTCTCTTGATACGATTCACACCTTTGTAAGAGATACTATTTCGTTTATAAATGTTTGCAACAGACTATGCATGGATCTTCAACTCAGGGAACTGGTGGTGATACATAATAACTCGTTGGTAGAGAGAAGAGAGCCCATTACTTAAAAGATTTTTCATTAATAAGATAGTCAATATGCTTTTATAGAAACTTTGACTTCCTCTTAGGCATAGAATTCAGCTATTATTGCTTTAGTTATACTGGCTATAAGGCAGTGAGATCGAACAGTTGATGGACTTCGCTTTAAAAGCAGTGCAATAGACTTATAGTTCAGTACTGGTTTGATTTATTCGCTGTATATATCACATCCATAGCGCAGTTTAAAGACTAAATCTATATACTCTTCATCATAAATAGACCCCAAAAGCTTGCTATTTTAGTCTTGCATTTAATTAATAACCCCAACCCCTAACAAATTCCCTACAAATCAAAGCACTTATAAACCTCATTAAGGGGTTTTGGGGTTTTGAATAGATAAACTACCGGAAGAAGAAAGTTGAAAGTACTCATGATGGGGAAGAAAAGACCTAACCTAAAGCATAGAAATCCATATAAGATTAAATTGAATATTCAAAAAGATGATTGGCAAATAAAATTCAGTAAAACCAAAAATTTTAAGAAAAAAATTATTACAATAACTTAAACAAATTCAACGTCACTATTGACAACAACCGTAAACTTCCTTTTTTATAACTACAAAGAGAAGTTGAGGGTAAAAAAACTAGAGGTTTGCTGAAAAACTAGAGAATTAAAAGGAGAATAGATACAATTAACAGCGAAAAATATATAGCAACACAGTAGATTGAATTGAAGATATGCTTACAGAAAGTTAGAGGACTAAGCTCAAAATTAAAGTAAGACTTAATGATGAGAGAAAATAATATCAGATAGCCCGATTTTGTTGGCTTAGTTGAATCTAGGCTGCAAAGAATTATAGGATTGAACAGCAAAGATATACGTAAACACAACTAGCGAGGAACGGAGGAGTATTAACATTAAATACCGGGAAGTATGAGATGAAAACCATCAAGACACTTAGATAATTACTGGCATGGAACATACTGAATGTGGGTGGATACCCACTACACATTATCACGATTTATATACTACCATACATCAATGAGGAGGTCAAGGAACTCTAGAATAAAATGATATTCATGATTAGGTTCATCAAATAGAAATGAAACAAACAGATGATCATTGTTATGGGTGATTTCAACTTCCACTTGAAAGAAATAGGCAAAAGACTCATGTAGGAAGGATTGAGAGAATCAATACCTGAAGGAGTGGGAACTCACTCAAAGGGTAACTAACTAGACTAAGCATTCTCAAACGCAGAAATAGTTCATTAGGAATTGGAGCAATTGAGTTTAACAGATCACAATATGGTCCTGGTAAGATTAAAAATAAAATACCAGGATGAAGATTTAAAGATGACTGACAAAGAAAGGACAGTAAGAATTACGGAAGTTAGGAGATAATGCTGGAAGACATTTATAGATGAAGGAAAGCAGATGTCACTTGAAGTTCATGAACTACCAACAAGGAGATGCTTTGAAGACAAATTGGAAAAGCAAACTAGAGCCAAGAATTGGTATTAAAAGCCTCCATCATGATGTGCAATAAAATGCAGAGGTATTGGTAGTAATGGGGCTTTTCTAGACGCTAAAGAATAGTGGAGTGAAGCCATAAGAGAAATGGAACACTGCCTTGAAAAAAAATATTTGAAGGGATTCTATTACTTGGCAAAAACAATCACAAAAAATAAAAAGCAAGCAGAACCCATAAAAGGACTAAAGATCAATGGAGAAAAAGTCCAACCAGGAGAATGGACCAGAAAGTAGATATGTCACTTCTACAAGAATTATTCAAAGAAGATAGGGAACCAGGGGAACTGCACAAATATCTGGAGATATTTGGATGAGAGAAAAAAGATAGCAGTTAGATTTTTTGGGAAATCACAGAAGTTTACGAGAGTATTTAAGATTGCAACTTTAACAATGCAATCGGTCAAGATGGATTTGATCGAAAAATATTGGCAAAGTCAAGGATAATCAGAGAAACCGTGAGTCAAAATATTGTTAATTGGATGAATTTGGGAAAGTTCCCCAGTACCTGAAGGAAGGAAGATTAATACTACTAAGCAAATAAAACTAAGGAGAATTGTATCCTCAGATCGAGAACACCAGAACAATAGTAGTAAACTCGCCTTAAGTAAGATCATTGAGAAGGTGAATGTAGACAGAATTAATAGACTGAAAAGTTAGTTGCTGTTAACAGGCAACTACTAAAATAAGTTTAATGAGAATAAATGCATCCATATAAATTTAATTATGCAATTATAACATATAAAAGGATCAAAAAGGAAGAGCAAAGATAGGGAAGCCAATATATTTATTGACCTCCAAAAGGCATACGACTCAGTCTAAAAAGGCAAACTGATGAGTATACTATACCAAAGAGTACAGAAAGACTAAGACATGTAAATAGTTAAACTAATAGATGACTTTATAAGAACAACAAAATCATTCATGAAGGAGAGGTCATCAATGCCAAAATGGGAGTAGCTTAAGGGAATAAAATATCCCTATGTTAATCAATATTTACTTGCAAAATGCACTGTACTCGCAGAAAGAGTTAGAATCATTGATAAAACAGGAAAAACTACTAGCATTTACAGATGACATAGAAATGAGCATAGGAAATAAATAGTAAATAAAAAGAGTGCTGCAGTGCTTCAAGGAGATAGAAAGATCACACAACTTGAAACTTAACACAAAAAACCCAATTCATGAGTGATGCGAAGGAATTTGAAGAAATTTAGTGAAATTGAGGGTATAAAAAAAGAAACTAAAATCAAGTATTTAGGACTAATATTTGTTTAGACACCAAAAGATTCATACAAAGAAAGTGGGAGGACATTAAGAAATAAACGTATTTTTACCAGAACCTCACGAAATCCAGCAATCCCACCCTTTGTGACACCATAATGATTGCACAGATTAGATCATTAGTAATTTACAAGTATACTTCACTAGTGGCATCGGTATGTAAAAATAGAGGAGATTTATAAATAGAAACTTAACTAAAATGAATAGCATTCAAAACCAAAGGACATAGCGAATAAAATTCTGAGAAACGTTAGGCAACTAAAGGAGAGTGGTACAAGTGAAATCATCTAATAGCTGGTCAGAAGAACCTAAAGTTAGCGAAGCCAACGATAGAAAAATACTTTGAAAAAATAACCAAAATCATAAATAAAAGAAAAGGAGAGAGAACTAATGAAGACGAAGAAGCTTTTTTTGACAAAAAATGTTATGGACACGATGATGGCTATAAGTTAGGGGAGAACAGTAGTGAACTACTGAATGAGCGAGCCACTAATGTAGTGTCCACTAAACATTTGTAAATGCGAATCACATGAGGGGCTGCTACCTAATCAACGAAGCGGGGACCCAACAAGGTTCAATAGAATTATGAGAGACCATAGACTGGTTGACTTAAACAACAAAACCCAAGTTGAGGTAGTAGCTAACATGCTGTGGCTCGGTGATAGAATTAGAGGACTTGAAAGGAATGGCCATTACCAGAAGATAAAAAAGATATTTAGAGTGACATATATAAAGAAGTAAAATTTGGCAAAAACAGAAGTTAAAAGTGTTTGAAATCCAACACTTTGAATTTCCAAATCGAAGAGATAAATAGACAACTAAGCAGGAATTGCGAGAATTTTATGTTTCGAATTGTGTATTCGTGAACTTTTAATTACCTTTAGTTACTATCTATGTTTCTTCTATTTAAAAATTAAACCATTATATAATACCTAATATAGTATGCACTAATAGTCTACTTTTATCAATCAAAAATTCAATCAAACTGCTGAAATGGTGTTGGGGTTTTGAATAACTTCAATCTGATTTCTTACATAATATAGGCAGTAATCAAGAAAGTCATGATTAATCTCTTTTTACTCAAATTCAAGATTATATTGAGAATTCGGCTGAATAAATTTGGTGGGAGTTTCATTTTTTGTCTCATGATAAAATAAATATTTTTGTGAAGTTTACTGCAAGTAATTATTTTTTAAAATTTTCTTGTCGTTAATTTTTTTTCTTAACAAACAGCTTTAATATTTAAAATTTAATGGCAATTAAGTTATAATAACTAATTTCTGTTGAATATTATATTTAATCTTAAATAAATAAGTTTCTAATCAAATGCTTTTGATAAATGTAAAAATAATTATATTTTTTTTAATTTCTATTAATATTTAATAATGATATTTAAAGAGATTATAATAAGCAATACAATAATAAAATTTACTCTCCCTTAAACTTACCTCTCAAAAATTATTTACTAAACAATATCACAGTCAAAAGCAAAGATACTAAAATTTAATCATAATTTTTAGGAAATTAATAATTCAATCTTATTATATTATTTGAATATGCCTTGTGGTATCTGAAGCCTATAAGTCTTAGAATTAAGGTTCTCCAGAGCTATGTGTGATTTAAGAACCACCCATTACTTGACTTGTCAAAGACCCTTGAATGTTCTTCATTTATTAACAATCACATTAAATATTCAATACTATTGCTACAAAAAATTGAATTTTTAGAATATTTATGAATGGCAATTATATTTATAAAACATCGATATTGTATATTAATCTCACAAAATTTGCTAAGAAATTTATTAATTTTTTTATTATACATATTTATATAATAATTTTATTCTATTCAAAAATATTAGTATTTTTATTTCAAATCAATTGTGTTCCTTAAATAGTTGATTAATTTTACTATTCATGATTTGATAGTTGTCTCCTGTCTGTCCATCTCCACCCTTAATAGTTGTATTATTATTATTAGTCTAATTTTAGATTTGCTAAGGATTTAAATTCTCAAAAACTTTATATGATATATAATTTGCTTATATTTATAACAAAATTAAATTAATTTAATGCTAATTAAATAGTTATAATTTGCACATTTATAACGTTTATTTGAGATTTTGATTGGTCTACCCTTGCTTAGGGAGTTTTCTGAGCTAATTTGCTTTCGCAAGTTTTTCTATTTTCTTTCCTTATGCCCTTAAACCTTTGAGATAAAACATAACATCTTCGTCGCCAGAATATATAACCTTAAGATCTTCGTATTACTATCTATTTTCGAAATATTATAATGCTTCCTTAATTAATGGGTGGATAACTTTTATTCTTTACTTAATTATTTTTCAATTAATTAAATGTATTTAAATAAAAATAAAACTTTTAAATTTGAAAAGAAGTCCCTCAATAATTTATATGTATTTTGCTTTGAGTTCTTGAATATCCTTGGAACGCACACTTTAATTTTCATCAATTGGTATATTTCTTAAGTCCTGTGGTATATCTGAATCGTTTGAATTGTTGGGTATCAGATTTTTGTTTGATTCCAATAAATTAGAAATGCTGGAATTAGCCATTTACAATTGCTGTAAGTTCTAAAGATTAAAACTGCTTTATCTAAATAACAACCTCAAAACCCCTACTGCGTTTTATGGGTGTACCTTGTGATTATTGAAGCAAATTATAGCATAAATAATAAGATTTTTTGAAAGGTTGTGTAGAATATTGATTATACAATATTAATAAGAATTTATTAAAGATTTATTGTTTTAAAATTTTTTTTTTACATTTTGACTATAAATTATATTTATTTTAATCAAAATAATTGTAAGTATGTTAAAGTAAATTTACTTTTTTAGGACAAGTGGTTTCATGATGAACAAAAATATTAAAGGAAATTTTTATATATGTGTTCTGACCGAGACCCCCCTCCCACCCCTCCTCCCCCTCAGCCGAGACCCCCTCCCCCCCTCAACCGAGACCCCCTCCTCACTTTATTGTAATTTTTTGATAAACTTATTTTTACTCAAAATAAATTTCTTGCCCTTCGGGCCGCTATTACCATTATAGATATAACTTGATATATTCTACTACGTCCGTCAACCTTTTTGAAAACAATCTCCCATAGGGAAATAATTATAATAACATTCCTTTTTACTTTCATTAGTAATAATATGATTTTCATTGACACACAATAATATTATAAAAATTTCTTATAACTTAAATTACTTCCATTTGACTAAATATTAAGAATTAATATAATAATTTTCCCAATAATTTTTCATCTCTTTATTTCTTTATAAATACTTTTAATATTATTTTTACTTTATTTAATTAATTAATAGTAAAATCCATTTTGGTTTAGCTTAGATTTGGGAAATTTATAAATAATTTTTTTGTTTTTGATTGCAATTTAAAGACATTAATGAATAAAAAAAGGATTATACTATTAATTAATTAAATAAAGTAAAAATAATATTAAAAGTATTTATAAAGAAATAAAGAGATGAAAAATTATTGGGAAAATTATTATATTAATTCTTAATATTTAGTCAAATGGAAGTAATTTAAGTTATAAGAAATTTTTATAATATTATTGTGTGTCAATGAAAATCATATTATTACTAATGAAAGTAAAAAGGAATGTTATTATAATTATTTCCCTATTGGAGATTGTTTTCAAAAAGGTTGACGGACGTAGTGAAACGTATCAAGTTATATCTATAATGGCAATAGCGGCCCGCATAGCAAGAAATTTATTTTTAGTAAAAAATAAGCTTATCAAAAAATTACAATAAAGTGAGGGGGGTCTCGGTTGAGGGGGAGAGGGTCTCGGTTGAGGGGGAGAGGGTCTCGGCTGAGGGGGGATCTCGGTCAGAACATATATGCTTCAGAAATTTTATTTAAAGTAAGCACAATCTCTCATCAAAATACTATAAAAACATAAAAAATCATGTTTTAATGTATTTTTAATAATGATAATATTTATTGTATAACTATTTTGAATAAACTACCTCAAGCTTGTCATTAATTTTTAACCATAGAAAATTTGTTGTTTGTTTAATCAATAGCTAAATTATTCATATTTCCTATCATGATTATAATTTAATTTTTTATTTACGGAATCTAAGTATCCGTTTATTAAAGTTTTGAATTTAATATAAATTTACTTAAATTTGAATAAACAATCCCAAATTACATGACTTTTAACTCAAATAATGTGTCAATTAACCATTTTATCAATAAAACGAATCAAAATTTTGAAGGGCTTTGAGCTTTTAAATGTTAGCTCATCAAAAGATTCAGATTTATCTTCCTGAGTTAAACTTTTCTTTTATCCTGTAAGCTCATTTCCTGTTCTAAACTTATCTTGTGGTCTAAGCTCAGAAGATTGTTGAATCTATTACCTCTGTCCAAATTACAATTTAAGTATATTCTTCTATTCCAAAGAGATATCTTAATCAGAGTTGTTATCGATCATCTGCCTGCTTTTGTGATGAATTTAAAACCAAAATCATTAAATATTTTAATATTTAATTTATAAAGTATTAAATATAATGTGAAAAAGATTTTAAACTTTTTTACTATAGTTATTACTTCATAAAGTTTAGTTTTATTATACACATAAATTAGACATATTTAATCAATACAATAGAAAAAATTTTTTCAGCTTTAAAATTAATTGAATAATCTTTACAAAAACTTATCAATAACTTAAAAATCTTTTTTATCAAAAATAATATTATTTATCTTAATTTTATATTGAATATTTTATGGTATATTTATTTGATAATCATTAAGATCAAATATTTATTTCAATACAAATTTGCTTGATAGAATTTAAATATTAATTCATACTTTTTTTTTTAATTCTTAAGATTTAACACAAGTAATTAAATAAAAGTTATTCAATAATATTAATTCTACTCAAACAATAATAAAAATGTTAAAAAATTAAAAAATACAGAAATTCATGCTTTTAAATGTCTCCAAGTCTATCACTTCCTTTAGATTCTTCATACAAATAATGGGATATTATAAGGGGTGGGATTGTTTGTTAAGTTTTGAGTAACATTTTATGCAATAATAAATTACAACTAATAATTATTCATCTTAATAAGAATTACCCCATTTAATTTAGAACATATAATAATTATTAAAGATGCAAACTTTAATTTTTGCACTCTTATAATTGTCATATATCTTAATTATTTTAATTAATCTCTAAGTAAAAGTATCTTTTAATATCTTTTCCAATTAAATTATTTATTAATGAGATATAAAAAAATTAATTCTTTAGAGAATGTTTAAGCTAATTAAAGGTAAAAGTTAAAATAACTTTAAACACCATCAATTTTTTTCACTGCTTATGTTTTTAATAATTTTGCCATTTTAATATTAAATCTTCTTAATTTAATTTTATATTAAAATCAACACATCTTAATAATTTCTATTTCATAATAATTCTCTAAAAATTACAAAATATTTAATTTTGAATTGGTCATACAATTTAGATTATTTAAGTCTTGCAATATTTATAACTTATTATTTAAATAAAATTTCACAATCCTACCATTTATTACCTAACTTCTAAATTTTACAAATGACATTATTTTTCATAATAGAAAGAAGCTTCCCAAATATTAAATAAATTATAAATAATTATTTATAAAAATACAACTTAAGATAAATAAAACACCCTTTACTCAAATTCTCTTGCTAAGACTAGGAAGGTACTTAATTTTTTTAGAATTGATTACTATTATCGTTTTTCAAAGCATTCAAAGAATTCTTAGAGAGCTGCTCAAATTTAAAGAATCAAGTATCGCATTCTTAATTATTAGCTTCTTAATCAATTATATTTTCCTGAGCATTTTGGTACTTCTGATAGTCTTGATTCATTTAAAAAATGTCCCCTTTCTAAATTTTTTTCTATATTATTGATTTCTTTGCAGGATCCTTCAACATTTCCTTGATCTTTAATTTATTTAAACTATTAGATTAGCTTGAGATAGATTGCATCTGTGATGATTGTGTATCGAGTTTATCCTTGAAAGATTAGGTTTATCTTGTTACCTTTTAATTAAACATATCTTAATGAATAACCTTGAAAGATTTAATTATAATTCAAATTTTGGTAGGTGTTTATAAATAATTAATTATTCAATGTAATAAAATGTTTTAAAAATCTTTAACAGTAAATTTATTTTTTAAAAATATTTATCTCATTTAATAAAAAAATAATTTACATAAATTTAAAGTTATAAATAACTAATGATAATTATATATATGATTAAATCAGTATAAGATATTAATATTTTTATATGAATACAAGAAAAAGAAGTATCCTCAAAATTTATCAAAGTCCTAATTGTATGTAAAAGAAAATTTTAAAAAATTGGATTCAGTAAATATTCAATAAAACTGAAAATAACTCGAATTATTGGTAAAACTAAATTTTACTGAAGATATAAAAAATCAATGAAATGTTGTTTAACAAGCTAATATGATTCAAAACAATTTTTAAGAAAACCGTTTTTCTTAAGGGTACTTATTGGCGCTCAGACATTTCTGGTAAAAATCTTGATAAAAAATGATCTTCTTGAACCTAGTTTCCTAGGTTTAACTGAATTTCTATTCTAACTGGATCCTTGTCAACACCTGACCAGAACTGCCACTTTTTTTAAAGTAAGTATCCTTATTGTCATGTTAAGTACCCTTTAGGAGATTAAGTATTCTTAAAAATCGTATTGATATCTTTAATTTTGCTTAAAAACTCTGATAAGCTATAAGCCTATTAGTTTAAAAAATAAACATCTTATATTTGCCACATCTTTTCCAAAATTAAAAAATGGTAAAATAATTAACTTATCTTTTAAAATGAAAAAATGTTCGCCAAATCCTAGACAAAAAATTACATATTTTAATCATATGAATTTAAATATATCACTTTTATTTTTGAAAATAAATTATTGCTTTATAAATTTTCAATAAAATCAATGTTTTATATAAAATAGATATTATGATAATTTTTCTCATTCTATTTCCTTTATTTAATAAGTTCCATTTCAGATATGTTTTGTAGTTAAGGATTAAGCATAAACTTATAATTACTTTCTAAGTTACATAAATTAAAGCATTCTTTACGAGCTAATGAAAAATATTTTGTTTCTTTTTTAATTCCTTTATAATTATTCTCAGTTCATTTATATTTTATTAATATTAGAATATGAATAAATAATTTTAAAAAATAAATTAAATTTATAGGGGGTCTTAGGCTGTTCAAAATTTATTTTTTTCACTGAATAAGTCAAAATGCTATATCGTGCAAGATGAATTTTGACATTGTTGATCTATTAGATTATCCCACCCCCATAAAAGTATCACTATTTATTAAAATTTACTTAAAGTGAAGATAACGAATTGAGAATGAATTTAAAAATTTAATTAAGATTTATGGCGAAATATAGGTCTCTAGCTACTGTTTTAATCCTCTCAATTTGCAGTATTTTTCTATTCAAAACTTTCTTAGGTTTTACTATTTAAAATCATGAAAACTATTTGCAACTGATGTACTTAGCATTCCTACAGTCAACGATAAGTGCGTTTTAAGTGCTGCTGAAGCCATCGCCACAGGTATTCACAAAGTTGTCTTGCCAGGGAGCCTGGTTGAGTGAGAGGCTCAGTTTTTTTTAGTAAAAAATTTAATTATTTTCCCAGGTTTTATAAAATAAATTAGGTCTATTAAAAATTTTTATGTTTTTTTGTTTGAAAGATTTTGATCAAAATAATATTTTTAACCAATTATAAATTAAAATTAGAGGTATTTTAATTAATTTTAGTTTTAAATTAATAAATTTTTAATAGACCTAATTTATTTTATAAAACCTGGGAAAATAATTAAATTTTTTACTAAACAAAACTGAGCCTCTCACTCAACCAGGCTCCCTGGCAAGACAACTTTGTGAATACCTGTGGCGATGGCTTCAGCAGCACTTAAAACGCACTTATCGTTGACTGTAGGAATGCTAAGTACATCAGTTGCAAATAGTTTTCATGATTTTAAATAGTAAAACCTAAGAAAGTTTTGAATAGAAAAATACTGCAAATTGAGAGGATTAAAACAGTAGCTAGAGACCTATATTTCGCCATAAATCTTAATTAAATTTTTAAATTCATTCTCAATTCGTTATCTTCACTTTAAGTAAATTTTAATAAATAGTGATACTTTTATGGGGGTGGGATAATCTAATAGATCAACAATGTCAAAATTCATCTTGCACGATATAGCATTTTGACTTATTCAGTGAAAAAAATAAATTTTGAACAGCCTAAGACCCTCCAATATTTTTTATATTAGTTTACATAAATGTAAATCTTAATAATTATTGAAGATATTAATTAGAAGTTTAACGATTATTTTTTATAAAATTTACAGATAACAGATATTTCAAAGTCTTGTATCATTTTCTTTTAATTATTATAGATAAAAAATATGAATTAGTTAATTATAAAATTAAATATAAAATCTATAGATTATTAAATCTGCTTGTTCTTTTTCCATAAATTCTTTGTAAAATAAATTTTTATTTATTTTAGTTTTAGGCAAGCAAATTTGAATTAGAATATTTTATTTATACTTAATTAAGTCTCTGGTATGCTGATAAGATAAGGACCATTTAAAAGCATCTTAATTTTTAAAAATATTTTTTTATTATTAAATTTAATACCAAACATTATAAGTAAATTATATACCTTTATTCCTACAAATATTGTAAAAAACTTTAATAGAAAAATTTTAACTTTCAACCATGCTATCAATATGTGTTCAAACGGAGCAACCCCTCCCCAATCCTAACCAACCTAAAACATCCTTTTTAAAATGAATTATTTTTTTCTTATCGTGAATCTAACTCAATCATGACATTCTTTATTATAATACTAATTATTTGTGAAAATAATTTTATCGACGAAAATTTTAACACAAGATCCTATAAGAACAGAACATATATTTTAATTTTAAAAGAACTTTATCATAACATAACATTGACTCTTAAGAATAATTGTTATTTTTTGGGAATTAGAAATATCTTAAATCATCTTCATTTGTCATTATTCGAAAAAGCCATGTAAAATTATATAATTAAATAGTTCTATAATATTCTAAGAATGTTGTATGACTAGTTTTTTGAATTTTGATGAATGAATTTGAGTAAAAATATTTTATTTTTAAAAACCATTTATGCATCAAAGCAAATATTATTTATAATGAAATTCACTATAATTTGATTATAAAGTCTATTCTTATTGGATCATGTTTCAGAATAGGTCAACGCTTATAGAGCATTTCATATTAAAAATATTTTTATAATCATGAAAGTTATGATTGAGATTGATTCACGATTGAAAAAATAATTTTTATTAAAAATAAAAATTGAGGGAGGATGTAGTGGGAGTAGGAGAGGGGTATAATGATTAAGAGTTGGGAAGAGGGGTCTAAATTTAAAGGGAAAGGGTTGGCAAGGGAGTTGGAGACGGGTATCTTGCTTAGAAAAAATATGAATTAATTATTTTAAATTTGATTATTTAATTCATTTTGATATATTTTTTTTTTTATTTTAAAATAAAAGTATCCATCTCCAAGGAACCAATTTGGGAAAATATCCAAACACAGCTTAAATTCTTTCACCATCGTATTCATTCGACAAATACTTCTTTTCACAATAACTTTATAGATGGTATTCTGATTTATCAACAAGATCACATCCTAGCAATGTAATTATATTATTATGAGTAGGATGATATTTTATATTATTTCACTATTCTGAATATCCTAAAACTAATAAATATATTTGCTTAAAGCAATATAATAAATAACCTGAATTTTAATAAGATATCCACTTATAATATTTTTCTAATTAAAAAGATTTGAAAGGGTAAATCTTTTTCTTAATAGCTAATTAAAATAAATAAGTGAGTTGGGAAACAATCAAAATTATGATTGTGAAAGAAGCTTTCATTTAAAATTCAAAGGACCCTTTAATATGCTTGCTGTTAATTAGGATGTTTACCAATTTAATAAAAAGAAATTATAGATAATAAATTATATGTGGCATGAAATCAGCAAGATTAAACTATTAGGCCCTAAATCAGTATTAATTAATAATTCAAACTCTTAAAAAATTAAAATCTCTTAATTGTGTTTAAAATGTTGAATAGAAGAAACATTAAACAGAGATGAAATTTTTTTGAGAAATTCGTAATTAATTTTTCGATATTCTTTTTATTTTAAATTTATCATTCCATTTCTAGCAATAATATATGAACTCTAAATAATATTATATCTTTAGACTTGCATTTATAATCCAATAAATTATTTATATTAATATATTAAGTTTAAAGAAACCATTTTATTGTATTTTTATATACAATAAATTATAGTATTACTTTGTAATATTAATTTAAAAATAATTTTGGTTTGATTTCAAGTCATCTTCGAGCTTTTATCTTATTAATTATAAGAATTTTAGAAAAAAATAGATTAAACAATACAAATCTATTTAATACGTAACAGTTAACCCTGATATCTTATTAGAAATCTAATTACATTCTGTAAAAAAATAACAATTTTTATGGGCATTTATAATTATAAATTATTAGTTTTTTTATTAAATTTAATTATTTTAAGTGTGTTTGGTAAAATTAATTAGCACAATATAAATCTATCAGTGAATTTTATTATTTTTACAATAAAAATTCAATATTCAGCTTAAGTTAATTATAAATAAAAAGTTATTTCGTCTTAATGATAAGCATCATCGAAGTTTTTGACAAAATAATCTAGAAGAAAAAAACTAAAAATAAATTAAGAATTTTGGGAAATTCTTAACAAAATTAAGAATTAGATGAATTGCTAAATTAAAGAGATACTAAATTGCAACATTTGCTTATCAAATTATGCAATATAATAATGAAAGATACTTATACTTTATATTTTTGTGCAAGATCAATAAAGATACATAAAATAATATGAATATGGAAATAGCAAAAATCTTATTATTAATGCATAAATAAAGTTTACTATTGTTAATAATTTAGTACTGCTATTTTTTTTCTTTTTTTTATTGCCTTATTTTAAATCAAATTTTAAATACTTCCCAAATTTTGAAGATTTATATAAATTTTCAAATACCTTCACTAACAAATCTAGTAAAAGCTAAATTATGTTTTACAAATAAGTTTTAAAAAAATTTCTACCATTTTTCCAATTTTTCATAATTTATATAAATTATTTAATATAAATTAATATTCAGTTAAGGCATTATCTAATAAAATAGGGATAAATAAATAAGTTAATGGATTTCAGTATATAATTGTTAAGAAAATTAGTTAAATAAATTTATTATTATGAGCATTTATTTTTATTTATGTATATTTTCTCAATTTAAATTTTTAATATTTTATTTATGATCTACCCTTGCTTGCTGTCTTCAAATTAATGGAAAGAATAATTATCAAAGAGCTAATTTATTCATAGACTGTATTAATGTATAAAGTCATAGAAATAAATATTTACTAATGTAAAAATATATATTATAATTAGATATTTTCGAAGTCACTTTCGGAGTACAAAATAATAGGGTGATATTTAAATAGCATATTTTTCCAAAACTTTATTAAATTTATTTTTAAATTAAAACTAAAAGAGTTGTTTTCGTTTAATTACCCCATTAAATACATTGAAGCAATGACTTGAGTTATTCAATATTTATATAAATTTGACTTGAGTCTTGATAATTATAAAATAATAAAGTTATTTGAAATAGGCTTTTAACATGAAGCTTTTCTTATTATCATTAACTTAAAACTTATAAATTAATTTTGAAGTTTTTATTAATAATTTATATAAATATTGATTCTTTTAATTATTACGTTAATAGGATTTAAGAAAATTACTTAAGTATATAATGCAAACTTATATGTTGAATTTGTATTACAATATTCTTTGAAATATAAATATAGAAAAAAATTATATAATTTTCAAATTTTAGTTAATACCTTTGAAACTTCTGTTATATATTGAAAAGACATTTTTTTAGAAAAATTATTTTCAAAATTTATCAAAATAATAATTTCAAAACAAAATAGTAATATATTTTTTTTGAAAAATCATTCATTTTAACAATTTAATGCTCAATAATTTGTATAGTTTTAATGAAATTGAGCTTAAGCTGTATAAATCATTGAAATGAGACAAACTCGAATAAAATAGAATTTTTAATTTAAATACTCATTTTATTTTGCAATAATTTCTCAGAATCAAGATATTTAATTAAGCACAAATTATTTGTTCCTTTAACAACTGCAAATATTAAAATCTCTTTATGCTTCTAATTTAAGTATATAATTATAATGGTAATTTATATAAACACTCTGAGGAGGTTCAAAACTTATTATAAAAATCTCTTAAAGAGAAATTTTTAAGAAATATTTTTTCTTTCTAATTATAATTTGTGACAATTAAAAAAACCTTTTGGGACTTTCACAATCTGTAAAATCAAAAAATAAAATTTTTAAGCATGAATTTTTTAAAAAATATATTTCAAATCAAATAATATTTTCATCTTTAATACCATCTTGTTTTCTATTAATCTTCAAATAAAATTATTATTATAGAGAAAATATCTTATTATATAAAAAATTATGATATCATAACATAATTTGATTGATTAATTAATTTTTAGCAAATTAGTTAAGACCATATATTATGGCCGATAATCACAACATTAAATCAATCTAGAAGGTGCCTAACTTAATTTTATCTAGTTGAATCCTGATTCTCTTAGTCTCTAGACGTTCGACACAGTTACACTGTCTGACAACTGGTCTATACGTCCGCTGGAATTATGAATGATTAGTCCACTCCAGCCTCCTTCCCCATATACTCCAAACTTGGTAAAAGAAGGGGCATCCACCCTATTGACGTTGTGAATCAATAGAGTTTACCAACCACTTAGTTAATACCTACTCCTGTTTTTCTCATCAAGTGGGAGACTAGCCGTCTCAAATCAAAATATGCGCCTACGTCTAAAGTTGTCACTTAAGCCACTACACGAAAACTAATTTATTATTATTATTTTTTTAATTCATTACACTTTTTAAACATATATTCTTATCCATTAAAAAGAGAAAATATTATAATTATAATATGCCCCAATATAACTTCCGTACAGCATTAAATAATAATATTTTTAATATTTGTTAATAATTTATAAAAATTATTTACATAGATTATGTTTTAACAAGAACTTCTCCCCAAAAATTCAATAAATTTCAAATTAAATTTTGGATTTGATTATATAAAAAAAGAGAATGTAAATAATAACCTATTATTGTCTTAGTGGCATCTTAATATAAGATATATAGTATATATAATTATTTCATAATTTTTATATTACTCAGGTACTTGTCCAGAAGAAACTTGATTAATAACTTGAATAATATTTTTTATATTATAATCAAATTTCAAGACGATTTTATCAGCCTCATTGAGAATAGATACACTCTCTGGAAATGAACTGACTGCATTTTGGTAATTACTTGAAAGTAAAAAATTTAACAATTCTTAAATAAATCAATATATTTCAGTATAATTTAAGAAAAACTGATTGAAAATAAAATTAAAATTATATCATTTTAATATTTATCGAGTACTCTCGTGAAATTGTAGTATGTTTCTATAAATTTAAATGTATAATCAGACAATCATTTATTTGAAATAAAATCTATTGAACTTTATTTAAAAAATAAATATGATTAATTGATTATTAATTTTAATAACGATAAATTTTTATTTTTCAAATATTTTTTTATAAAAATACAAAAATAATTATTGATATTAAATAGCATTTTTTTATGATTCTATAATTATAATAATATTAATAAAATTTCATTTATTTTATATAATTTCCACATTTAATTAAAAGCAACAATATATATATATATATGAAATTATTTTATTATTTCCTTGATCTAATCAATCTTACTATTAGTCCATTTTTTTATTGAATATATTATTTATAATGGATAAGAAATTTGAACTAAAAATAATTTTATCCAATATTATTGATATATAAGAGAGTATGAAATAAAATGTTGAAAATTAATTAATTAATATATATATATATATAAATTAATAATAAATAAAAAAAACAATTCCTAAAAAATTTAAATTGTATATAAATTCAATAGATTTTAGATTCTATAATTTAAGAGGTTTTAAATTAGATATCATTATAATTTTAAATAGTAATTTAAAAGTTTTAATATAGATAAATAAAAATTAATTATGCCGTCTTTTATTGTTTTTTCTTAAATTTCTTATATAAAATAAAATTTATGCACACACACAAATATATTAATCCGAAGAAAATTATGGTTTTGTTTATTAATTATCAAAAATGAAAATCTATTGGTTTTCTAAAGGAATTTCAAAAATATTGATATAATAATCTTTTATGAAAATTAAAACAGTTACAATGAATAAGTTTAATCTCTATATTAATTTTTATTAAAAATATAAGACTGTACGATTTATTGATAAAAGTAGAAATTTCAAAGACTCTTTATTACACATAAATATTGATTTTAAAGCAATTAATATTTCTAAAAAGTTAATGTATTGTAATATAAAACGAGTGAAAATTTTTTTTAAACTTGAGACTATATTTATAAACAATTACTTAAACAAGATGATTACCTTGAGCATTTCTCAAACTATGGAAAGCAGTATTACGATTTCGCAAGCGCTCTGGTCCAATCCTCCTAATTCTAGCACTTCTGCGACGAGTACAGTGATGACTAGTTGAACAACTTCCAAATGCTGAAAGAAATCTACAAGTCTCGAGGGGAGATAAGCCATTAAAACGAAAATCTCAACGATAATTCCAGAAAGAAATCCACTATCTTTGATGGGGTTACGATCATAAAATAAATTTATAATTTTATTTCTATTTTTGAGAGAAGTTTATCTTATTATTTAATGCACTCTATAAATATCAACAAATTTTTATATAATCAACAATGAAGATTTCTTCAATTGCAAGAAAGGCAAGTGCACATGGCCAGAAATTATTCAAGTAAAATGTTTCATTACTTACTTTAAGACAAACATAAGATCATGCTTTTTGAGAAGCTTAACTTTATTAATGATGACAGTCAGAACCCCAAAACCCCTTAATTAAAACAATTTTTTGTAACATAATTTGAAGAGGGCAAATTCAAAAAATAATATGACATAAATGCTAGAGAATGTCAAATACAATCTTCTTAAACATTTAATTTCTATGATAATTAAAATAAAAATATAATTAGAATTACTATATTTTTATCGTAAAAACTTGTTTCTTAAAAAATGATAATCATATAAAATATTCGTTAGAATATTAAGAATGAAAATACCTTAGTTTACATAATAGTGATTATTTTTTAAATAAAAATATTCTGAACCCATTTATTAATTAAGACTCATAAAAAACTTAACTGATGGATTTTGTTTTTGTAGTCTATTAAATAAAGAAAATAACATCTCTCGAAAAACCAATGAGCATATTATTTCTAAATAATTAAATATTCCTATGTATAAAAAGTAAATTAATACTATTATTAAGAAAATCTACCAAAATATAAAAGAGTTAAGATTAGTTCAGCAACAGTAGCATTAAGATATGAAAAATTTAGAATTAAGAATAAATTTAATAAACTTATAAGGTATATTATAGTACATACTAAAATTAAGGCCCTAAAATTTATTATAATAAATTAAATATATCCTTGAGTTTTAAAATTATTGTTTTAACATAAAAAATAGAAATACACTCGACAGTAAACTAGAGTATTCGATTTAGGAATCAAAGACATGGTGGTTAAATATTGATGAAAATTATACAATAGTAAAAAAAAACGTGGTTATTTGAATAATTTTAAAGTAAAGGGCTATAGAAATTCAATCATTGAGAAAGTTAAAAGGCAATTCAACAAGTCAAACATTAACAATATTCTGTCCACACCGAATGGTCCTTCTCATGAATGCCGAGGTCCATTATATATTCCATCTTATAACGATCTTTAGAGAAACGCTCCAACTAATCTCAACAATTAGATTAACCACAATAATCAGTCAGTACAGCTTTAATAAATGCTATTTATTTTTTAATACTATAAGAATTGATTAGAATTAATACAAAGTCAAAGATTTTGTGCATACATTTAAAATATAAATTAGCTTTCCTTAGACATGGTAAATAACCAAGATGAAATAATTCAATCTTTCACTCACCTAAGCAACTCTCACAACAGCGTAATTGAGTTGCAAAGCAGTAGAGGATTTGGGCTTATAGCCAAAGAATATCGAGGCTTATGTATAGGAAGTAGGGCTTGATCTCATTTGAAATCCTAAGGCCCCTTAACTAATTGTTTTAGTAATTTCATTTGTTAAGTTTAGATGGAGTCTTATTGGGATTATTAGATATTACGCCGATTTGCAAAATGAGATATAGAAATTATTCAGTATCAAGTTGTATTTTTGATGAGAATTATTTTAAATTACAATTCAAACTTAGAAATGGTACGAGTATCAATGTATTCTAAGCCGAATCAGTATTTAATTATGCTATATTAGAGCTATCTCACAACAGTTCTGTATTGAATCACTAATTGTTTATTGTTTAGAATTTTGGTTCAGAAAACTTGAAAACATCATGCAAATAAATAAAAGTTCTTACAGTTTCTTATTGATTACCTCTGATGCTCTAGAGTATTAGGCACACTTTCTAATTGACTTGCGAGCTAAGCTGTTCCATTGCAAATTTCTGACATGCGCATTTTTCTATATACTATTGGTAATATTTATTCAAGAAAGGGTATTACATTAAAGATGGTAAACAGAGTGATGAGAGTGATTAAAATTACAGTACCATTTTATGGTAATAATCTAAATAAAATAATTTCAAAAAATGCAGAGTGCTATAATGGTAACATTAATAAAATACACACAGCTGAAGCTGTGTTTATCTTTAACGCTTTTAATAATAGGTTATCATAGTAGTAGATGAGTATATTTTAGATAAATACTTTCATATATCTCATTAGGAACGTGCTTTGCATTAATATGATAACATGATGCAGTTTTTCTTGGACATTGTTTAATTGCGCTGGACTTAAGAAGTTCCAACTAAATCTAAGAGAGTATCTCTGCCATTTTAGATTTCTGATAATTTGAATGAGATACAATCAGATATGACTATGGATATGAAAAGGCTCCATGAATTGCATATAGTTATATAGATTTGAATCCAGAAAATTAATTACTATATCTGTATCCTTTACTTATAGTAGTAATAGGTTTCAATTGAGCAATAAAGTAAAAAAGAAACTACTTTAGCTTAAGATCAAAATATGAAATACTTGAAACACTACAGAGACCTAAGTCTGATAGCTACTATATGTATATACAATTAAAAAATTTTAGATTATAATAAATTAATATTCCTTAAATACATGCAAGTAATGCATAGAACTTGCATTTTCTTTACTAACCCCCATAAGACCCTTTTTATAACTTTCAAATCAAATCATAAAAAAATTTATTATAGGAATTAGGGGTTCTCATTCTTGTATCACATTTTTGGCTTGCTCACAGACAAGCAAATGAAAAGAGTAAACTACTACTTCGCAATAAGTCAGCAAATCGATAAAATGCTTGAACAGGAAAAGAAGTTTAATTATTATTATAATATTATTAAGATAAACCATGCTAGAAAGGAGCAAAGGAAGAACAACCCAATCCAAGAAGACTACGAAGAAGAAAAATCACCAACAAAAAAACCCTCGAAACAAAATCTTCAGGAAGCTACAACTATCTCTTAAGTATTAAATGACCAGAATAATACCCTGATCAGAGTGAATATTAAGTTAAAATGTGATTAACCAGTCAAGTTAAATATTAAAACTGAGATGTATTTTCTGAATATTGACCATTGGGATTAATGAATGTTATCAAGTATTATTATAAAATAAGCTCTATGAGAGCTTTGAGTGCCCAGAAGATGGCTACTCCCATATTTGGAAAATCTTGATAAAGTTCCCAGTTAACAAGATGAAGTACTTCCCCACACTGAAGTTTCAACAAATATGGGAAAGCTTAAATCCTAGCTAGCAACAAGAATAGTTCACAATGCTTGGTCAGAAGCAAGAACGGCCCTAAGTTTAAAATATTTAAAAGTATATCTGGCTAGGGTGGTAACGGGGCATCAGACAGTATTTATTCAAACAGCTCAGCGTTTGCGCCACAGATTTCTCGCAATAACAAGTCTTAATAATATTATTTTCTATACAATAAATACAAATTTCTATTCAATAATAAATATTTACAAATTTTCAAATAAATTAATGAATTTTATATTTATTTTGCTAAAATAAGAAGGCGGCTTGTTTAAAGATTTTGAAAAGTGTTATTTTTTTTTAAAAAAATTTAGGTTTACTTTCATTATTTGCAAATTTTAAACGATTTATAATTGATAAAGTCATATACGATAATTATTATATAATTTTAATGTAATTATTAAAAACTTCTAATAATTATTTTACTAAGCATTGAAAATTTTAATTAGATTATTTTAAGCTTACTTGAAAAAAGAAAAGAAATTCTTCTCTTATTATTTAATTTTAATTCTAAGCATTAGTTATTCATTAAAAATATTTGTTAATTTTTGACTCCGATAGAGAGGCACAGAGATGACTAAAACAAAACCTTCTTTACCATAAGGGACAGCCTTTCAATTGCAGTCGATTATGATATGAAGTCCACTGTCAAGAATATATTATTACATAAATCTAAGACCCAGTTCCAGTAAGCAAAAACATGCTTTCAAGAATACTAAGGTTCTGGAGGAAAATTCATAACATTACAAATAGGAAGCAGTAATACATTAAATTGTTTCCTCAAATTTAAGCTGAGCTAAAATACTTTGTGGAGAAGTATATTATTCTTTTAAAATATCAGTGCTAAACTTAATAGGAATTTAAAGTAAGTGTTCTTTTTGAATCTGTTTAATTTCTTGATTCTATTTTACTTGGCTGTTTAAATGCTGAGCAACCCAGAGAGTATTCAAAAGCTAACCAATTACAACATGTGGCAATTATTTATAATCTCTTGTTCAATTACCTTAGGATTTCATCGCTTGAACGCCTTCACAATTTTCAACTCTATCATTAGGTAATATTTCTAGAATCATAAAATCTATTACTTTATGATAAGCATCTCAGCTATAGAATTATTAATTAAATAAAGGACACTCATAAATTCATTGGCTTTGGATTCTACATTCCAATAAAGAAAATTTAATGAACTTTGACAGTGATCTACGGGTAACTGCTCAGATCTACTTAATTGATATAATTAAAATTAAGGAGCATTTAAAACCCCAAACCCCAAAGCTTACTCTAAATAAATTAATACTACTCTGATTATTTTATTTTAATTTCCATTAAAAATTTATCTTATTTTGCTTATTATAAAAGTTTATAAGTAAGTCTATTGATTATAATTTTAAATCATAGCTATTTAATAAATTATAAATCGTCATTATTTTTTAACATTGTCATTTTTTAAAATATATTATACTTCCCTTTTGAATCCTATAAATAAGATTTACAAAGTTTTGATTTTAAAAATTATTATGATTATTAGCCTATTTAATTATTTTTAGATCAAAATCACAATACAACAAAAATATTGTTGAAAAATTCTATAATTATTAATTAATTAGTTAATCTAATATTAATAATAATAATAATAATAATAATAATAATTAATCCTCATCGGGGGCTCCAGGCCCCCCGGATGAATATACATGTTAAATGTATGTAAGGGACAAGCCCTTTTATAAAATTAGTTTTGAACTTTCTGTTCAAGGTATACTAAAACTTGATGGTCATCTTCTTCCTCTTTTGTTTTGTCTTCTCTTCTTTCCCTTGTTGGGTTGTCTCCTTTTTGGTCTACTGTTCTTTCTCTTTGGTTTCTTACCATTTAGGATTTAAATGTAGCCATCTGCTTCTTTGAATTTGAGTTTGTTGTCTAGTGGTTGGATTCTGATGGAGAAGCTGACCTCTTTTAGGGCTATTTATTCTTTGAGCCTTGTGGTGAGGAATTGGATTAGGTCAGATTTAATAAAGTATGCATGTTTTTGGAGACATTTGAGGTAAATTTTTATCCTGTTGGTGTGTTCTTCGGTCTCATAGTTCATATATATGAAGGTTTTGTCATTGGCCTCTGAGTTTTTCATGATAATGAGAGTGAAGAACTTTATCATTTTCACTGATGTGGTTGTTGGATCAAACTTAAGGTGTTCTTTTATGTATGCCTTAAGCATATCATCAGTTTTGTCATATAAATCTTTTGCTGTGTCTCTGGAGAAGGGTGATATTATTCTGAGACATCTGGCGAACTCTTCTATGATTCCATAGTACTCTGAGTTAATACTCTGAGTCCATATAGATAGACAAGCTTCTCTTTTGTCTAATCTATTTTGGAGTTCAGCCTTAGTAATTTGTTAGTTCATATGTGATACTTCTTATTTAATAATTTATTATTATTAATTAATAGTTGGATCCTATTTTATTAATTAATTATTTCCTATTTAGTACTAATTTATTGTAAGTGCGTCATCGTTAATTTTAAGTGCGTCATCTACTTTTTGATTTTTGGCAAGTGCGTCACGATTATATTTTAGGAAATTGTCGATTGTGTCATCGCTTAAGTTAAGGAGGTCTTTGTAGTATTCCCTGTCTTCTGTATAGATTTAGGGTTATTGCCTCTCTTAGAGGATTTCTTATTCGATGATTGTTTGTTGGCTAGAGTCTTCTTCGTATGATTCATCACTGTAGAAGACTGGTTTTTCATCACTCCAGTCTGAGTTGTCATCATCTTAGTATATGATTTTCTTTTCTATTTTGTTTGGGGGTTTGATGATGAACTGTTTTTCTGGGTGGAAAGGTTAGCTTGAAATGTTAAGTGGTGCCTGGACCTATTTTTTCTCAATAGTTATTTGTGGTCCTGGGGCTGGTGATTCTTCTATCTCCATGGTGTTAGGAGATGTTGGGTGTAGTGTTTAAGGTTTGATGAACTTGTTGTTTACCCTTAGAAGTCTTAAGAGTTAGTAGGTTTATAGGATCCATATTTAGTTGGTTGAGGCCTCATACTCAGGTAGGTACTATAGTTTGTTGAGTTCTATTTAGTACTGATTTATGTGTTCGTGACCTTTTCTGACTATTCTTTTTACAATGAAGGTTATAGCCTCTAGAATGTATAGTCCCCACTAATCTCTGTTGTTTTTGATGAGTCTCATGTTATATGTTGCTAGTTGTTTGAATTTTTTATCTTCAACTAGTGTGTATATGAGATCTCGGTCTTGTGCGTTTAGTATACCCATTCTGTGTTTGTTAATTAATTTTTGAATTGTTAATCTAATATTAATACTTATTATATCAATGATTTCTATATAAAAAACTATTTTAATAGTATATATTTAAATATCATAGCTTACATTTATTGTAAATAAATGTAGAATTTCGACATTATATAATTGAATATTCTCCATATATAATGATTAAACTGTATAAATTGATAATATGTTATTAATTTTTAATTTACTGAAAGTCTAAAATGTTATTTGAATATTTTACTTCAAAGATGTTTTAAAATTAATTTTAGCCCATTATATAGCGTTATGAAAATTTTAATTATGGATAAAAATCTTAAAATCTTCTTAAATTTTTTATGTTTTAATTTCTACTACATAACTTTGCCTAAGTTCCTGGAGTGGTTCAGAGAATACTTTAATGGGAATTACTTCATTGACCTGCTAGAACTCATTGATAAAGAGTAAGTTCATTTCTAAATCGTTTAAAGTTTTAATATAGTATTTTTTCAACTGCAGGAGATAAAAAGATTAGATAGCTTTTGGAAAAAATAAAGTCTAAGACTATAAACCCTTATGACTTTATAATTGAATATGCTGCCTTTTGCTGGGAATTTAAGCCTAAAAGCATCCAAAAATTATCAAAAATCTTTATAGATATTAGAGTTTTTAATTATTATGATATTTTAAGTTCATCTTTACAATCAATGAGAAATTGTGACGATTACAATCTATAAATCAAAAGCACCAAAACCAAACTGTTATTAATATCTTTAATGAAATTAACAATTGACTAAAGGCTTCTCTAATCTATTATGTTTCTTCAGAAACTCGCATCCTTATAGTTGATATTGAAGCCTTGTAGCATTTCATTTACACTTTCTCTTTCTACTTCACTTAATTCGCGAAAAGCTGCCTCATCTTTTGCGTTTTTAACACAAAAATTATAGGATTTATAAAAATTATGGAACAATTTGATATCAAATTTGTTTAAATGCTGCTTTTTGAACCGAAGTTTATCATCCTTCTCATTGGATTTTGTAGTTTTTTTCATAACTCAATTTGATTAAAAATGATGAATTAATATTGTGGGGAAAAAATTATATTTTCTATTGTATCAAATTAATTCCTATAAAAACTATTACAATTATGTTATCTTATATTAATTAACAAATGAAAATTTAACTTAAAACAAATTGATCTTAATTAAATAAATAAGACTTCAATATTTTGGTTTAAATTTCCCGCACCATTTATATATAACTATGATTTAATCAAGATTTTTATAAGAAACCTTTTCAAGTTTAAAAATAAATTCCTATGAATTCAACATTTGAATTTTTTTATTTAATTTAATAATAAATTATTTAATGCAAATGTACATGGCCAGAAACCGAGCCAGTCACTTTTAACTTTAGAATGCCCCAAGATAAACAAAGGATCATGCTTTTTGAGAAGCTACATTTTATGATAGATGACAGTCTCCGCAAGAAGGAAAAGAACATCTCTCGAAAAACTAATGAGCATATCATTTCCAACAAAAACAATCTCATGTATGAAAAGTACATCAACACCATTAAGTAGCTCTATCCAAATAAGCTGAGGGAGCTAAAATGAAATTATTAATTACTTTAAATATAGAAATAAAGAATAATCAATTTGCCAGCTCCTAGGCTTAATCTTAAGTCAAGCAGTAGTAGCCAAATAATTCATCCCAGTAGTAAAAGAGCATGATTGATTTATAATTAAACTTAAATTTAATCTTAATATTTCATATCCCTCTTTATTGTACTATAAAAAAGTATAGAAATTGTAATTTATCTTATGAGCATCCAAAATTCTACAATCAATTAATCATATATAAGTTATGGTAATGCATTTTTTAAAACTATATAGCTTTTTATGGACATCACATTTCAAATATATTTTTTATTTAATTAGATGAATAAATTGAAAAGAAAAGATTTTCTAAGACTTATTCCATTATAAAGCATTTAATTCAGTTGCTCATAATAATAAAAATATTTTGAATATTTTAATTTTGATTTAAGATAATTTCATTTAAGAATGACTTCATAATTTATTATCAAGTTTATTTTTCTATATTATTTTTAAAAATAAATTTATGGAATGTTTGATTTTTAAATTAATGTGTCCTATATAAAAGTAAAAAATTTAAATTATGATTGATTCGAGCTACACTCGACAGCCAAACTAAACGAGTTTATATAAGCTTCAAATTTTACAGATAAAAATCGATGAAGAGAAATAGAGTCAAACTTTTTTGAGTGACTCTGTCAATATAAAAGAAGTGAAGTTTCACTAATGAATTTAAATTTAAGAAATATTTTGACAATTTAACAATTCAAACATCAACAATATTTTGTCATGATTGGATTGGATATGGTTCTTCTCGTGAAGGCCGAGATTTCTAATGAATAAATTTATAACAATTTATAAATTTATGTTCCAATAAACATAAAAAATTAACTTAATCACAACAATCAGTCAGTAAAGCTTTCATTAAATTCTATTAATTTTTTAATATTCTGAGAATTTCATCACATTTATTAAATTAAAAAATTACTAAATAGAAATAATAAATATAAATTAGCTTCCCTTAGATAAAGTAAATAGCCAAGATGAAATAATTCAATCTTTTATTCATTTAAGAAACTCTCACAACAGCGTAATTGAGTTGCAAAGAAGTTAAGAATTCAAAACCTCAAAACCCCTTAATGAGTTATTTAGATTTATGAGGATTAGGGATTAGGGATTATTTTTGAATTTGGAAGCCTCTCTATCACTCAGTTATGAAAATCAATTTTTTATTCTAAACTAAAATTTTCCTACATACACAAATATATTAAAGCAATTTTATACAAAAAAATTAATTTTATTTAATTTTTTTTGTAATTTTTCATTTTTTTATAGTTTATTATTTTAACTTGTAGATTTATTCGGTTAGATGAGTGCATCATTCAAAACATTTGCCATTTAAACACAAAACAATTTGAAATGTTTATAATTAAAAATTATTTTTCAAATTCGATGCAATATGTTCATTTCTTTTAGCTGCGTTCTTTATTATCATATTTTATCAGTACAATAAAGATTGGTAACTTAAGTAAAGTATAAGTTTTATATAAAAATTATGCATAAAATGAGTGATTTTAGGGTGATTGTTAGGCACAATCATGAAATATTTAAATTCTAAAATATGATAAATAGATACCAATCGCAAAATTTACTTTTTATAATTTATATAAATTATGAGACACCTATTAAATATGATTTTCTTAGAGTATGTTTACCCTCAAAGGATAAATATAGAAAGTTTGCAAAATCTGAAACAATTTTTAGATTTTGATTCCCATTTAACAAATTACATTACATAAAAAATAGATCTAAGTTGTTTATAATTTAATTCATACTGGTATTAACTCAATTTAATTTTAATTGGGACCTATTTGATGGTGTCAAAAACTTAATAAGATCCTATTTTTAAACTAATGTGATATTCATTAAAGATTTCCAAAATGGTTTAAAACAATATTTGAACCACGAACTAGATAATTATTTCTATATTGATATCCACAAAATTAAAAAATGGAGTCCGTAAAAACTTTAAGATGATGTTTTCATAAAATTTAGCAATTTTAAAATATAAGCAAAGTAATAAATTAATGTTCTATTTTTTTTTCCTAATGGGATAATTTCTAGATAACATTTATGTAGATGTATTGATGATAAAATAAAAGATTAAAGATATCTTTCATGAATATAAAAATAACACTGAATCTAATAACAAAAATGAAATTAATATAAAGAAACCTTAATCCCCTTTAAATTTACCCTCATCAATAAAAACAAATTTAAAATTTATTAAGGGGTATTGGGGTTTTGATTTGTGCCTATAGTCAGAGAATATCGAGGCTTATGTATGGGAAATAAGGCCTGATCTTATTCTTGCATAACATCTTTGGTTTGATTATTGAAAAGCAAATGAAAAGAGTCAATTACTACTTCGCAATAAATAAGCAAATCTATAAGATGCTTGAACAGGAAAAGAAGATATATAATTTTATTAATTTAATGAAGATAAACCAATTTAGAAAGAAACAAAGGAAGAACAACCCAATCCAATAAGACTACGAAGAAGAAAAATCACCAACGAAGAAGCCCTCGAAAAAATCTTCATTAAGCTACACCAATCTCCTAAGCATCTATAGACCAGAATAATACCCTGATCAGAGTGAATAAAATTCTAGCTTACCCAGTCAAGTTAAATATTAAAACTGATATGTATTTGCTGAATCTTGACCATTGTGATTAAAGTATTATAACTCATAATATATCAATTGAAGCTCTATGATAGCTTTGAGTGCCTAGAGGATGGCTACTCCCATATTTGGAAAATCTTGATAAAGTTCCCAGTTAACAAGATGAAGTACTTCCCCACACTGAAGTTTCAACAAATATGGGAAAGCCTAACTCCTAGCTAGCAACAAGAATAGTTCACAAGGCTTGGTCAGAAGCAAGAACGGCCCTAAGTTTAAATTATTTAAAAATACATCTGGCTAGTGTGGTAACGGGGCATCAGACAGTATTTATTCAAACAGCTCGGCGTTCGCGCCATAGATTTCTCGCAATAACAAGTCTGAATTTTTTTTATATTTAATCAAAATTATATTGAAGTAATTTAGATTTTTTAATAATTATTATTAAAATATGATTCTAGGATAAATTTAAATTATAATTATTTTAGGAGTTAGTGTGTAGGAAATAGGATTTAAAATTTTAACACATACCTCTAAAATGAAAATGTCTTGACTTTTTAAGGAATAATTATTTTCATTTTTAGCAGTACCTCTATAATTTAAATGTTCCTAATACATTCAATCTTTGAAGCAGTATTTTTAAAAAAATATTATTAATAACTTATCTACGATTAAAAAATTTCAATTAATTTAATAAAATTACAATTAAAATTTTAAGTCTGATGAGTCATTATTTTATCTGGCTAGCGTGGGCAAGTCATACGTTCAAAGAAAGTAAGAAAAGAAGGAGAGATAATCCTAATTGTCTAAAAAGTTCTCCACCTGCAAAATTTAAGAAACGACTCCATTTAGTAATACATTATCATTAAGAGCATTTGTGATAACGTCAAGAAAAGAATATTGGTCAAGAATTATAACTATATAAAAGTTCATACCTTTAATATTATATATAGAACTTCCACAGTATAATATGTGAGCATACAATTATTATAATATTTCATAATATTTGTAAATTCATTTCACTATAATTTAAGATTTGACTCCAATAGAGAGGCATAGAGATGACTAAAATAAAACCTTCTTCACCAGAAGAGACAGTCTTTCAATTGCAGTCAATTATAATATGAGGTCCACTGTCAAAAATAAATCATATTAAGTAATCTAAGACCCAGTTCCAGTAAGCAAAAACATGCTATCAAAAATACTTAGATTCTGGAGGAAAAATTCTAAACATTTATAAATGATTCAATAATAATATAATTGTTGCCTCGAATTTAAGCTGATCTTAAAGATAAGTACATGAATTTATCTAAATTCTATAGTTTATAGCTAAATTTTGTAATCCAATAAAAATAAGGTAAAATATTCTTTTTGAATCTTTCAACTTTTGTTTTCTGTTCTACTTGACTGTTTAAATGCTGAGAAATTCAGAGAGTATTAAAAGCTAACCAACTACAACATGTGCGTATGTTTTATTATTTCTGAACTTCTTCACAATTTTCAACTTTATCATTATGTCAAACTTCCATCATCAATAAAAAATCTCTCACTTTATGGTAAGTACCCCTGCTATGAAATTTCTTAATAATTAAAGGACTTTTAGAATTTCATTGGCTTTGGATTCTACCTACAAATTAAGAAAATGAATTAACTCATGATTTTTTTCAGACTTCGATTTATATGCATAACTGCTCAAATCTATTTAATATATAGAATTAAAAAAGAAGTGGATATTAAGTGGTTTAAAGTATTTTTAAAAAAAGACTGCTTAATAATGAATATAAGCAGAATAGTTTAATTTTTAAAAAAATGGATTATTCCATAATTTGATTTAATAATTAGAATTTCTATTTTTCTCTTCACTTAGTTTAAATAATTTATTTTTACTTATTTGAAATACTAATTTGAAAATTTAAAATAATTCATCTTTTGTGTCAACAATCTATTTTGCTCGACTAGATATGATAAAAGATTATTTTTGCTTATTTACTGTAAAATTCTATACATATAATTTTCAATCAATTTTTTATTCAGTTTTATAACTTTATAATTGAAATATTGTTTGAGCTCTGAAATTTCTCATAAATTTGTTTTATAACAATAGAAAACAAAAAATTATTATTAAATAAGGGAATTAATTCTAATTAGAAAATAATTAGCCTTAAATTCCATTTTATTTAGCTATGAATCATTGATTTATAAAAATAATGTCATTAAAATTTAGAAAATTAATATTTTGTTTACAAAATATTAATTGTAAATCTTAATAATTAGTCAAGATATTTCTAAAATTTTGTTTAATAATTATTAAAATTAATTGATTCACATCACTACAAACCTTTATCTAGCTCTTTACAGAATGAGACAATCTTCCCTAAATCCAAGCCCCTATGTTGACTCATAAGATTCGCATGAGGGATAAAGACACTCCCCAGACATTTCGGGTCAACTGTATGGTAGACTGAGTTTGCAATCTGATTTGAAGAAATTGAGTGAAAGGTAAACTCAGTTTTACTCCTAATTGAAGTCCTCTGGTAAAATATTAAATGACAACGAGATATACTAGAATTTAAACTCCTAAACTCATTAACAATTTATTTTAGTTATTTTATTATAAGGGAATGGAAGAAGCGTATTAAGGGTTTGTAGAGTAATAATGTCAATTGCAAAATGGCAAATAAAAATTAACGGAATTTAGAGTTTTTTTTTATGATTCACTGTCTAAGCTTAGGTAAGGAACGAGCATTTATTAAGACGATATCAAGTTGCTGAATTATTAATCAGTAGCAATGCTTTTAAGTTTGAATGTTTCAACTATTAGGTTTCACTGCTATTTATTTTTTTAGCATTTTGATTTCAGCTCAAGAATACATCCAGCAAGATAAAATGGTCCTCTAAGCTCTATATTGATTGCATTTTAGTGCTGATTCACTTCCCATTAGACTACTTCAAATCATAAAAATGTACATCTTATAGGAGGTGGATCTGGCAAAGATACGTGAAGAAATCTAATTTTGCAGAAGCTGAAACAATCATTAGAGAGAAATTTCAATTTTATCAATTTAGTTTAATTTAATTAGTACTAAATTGCTAAAATAATTATGACTAAAGAATATGGAGGTAAATGAAAAAGATTTACCCTGGCCAAAATAAAAATTATTAAGGATAAAATATGAAAAATTAGAGTTGAAACTATTTATTAAATACTTGGTAACTCTTGAAACTTTACAATTATTGTTGCTTTGAAATCATCTAATTGAGTTATAAAATCTATAAAGATTATCAAATCTCTAAATAAATGAAATTAAAATTTGAATTTAAGAATGGATGGCGACTTACTTAAATCCTAAAGCAGATTTTATTGTGCTAGAAAATCATAGCACAACTTTGGATCAACTATAAAGCCAGAAATAATTTATTTTGAGAACTAGGTAAAGCTAACAGCCCGTGCGCAAAAGGTATTATTATATAAGTATATAAATAAGAATTTAAAAGCAGACGAAACATAAAAAAATTCAAATCGAAAGTGTCAAATTCGAATTAAAACCCCAAATATCATATACAAATATAAGCATTACATTATCTAAAAAAAGGTTTTTTGGGTTTTGAATGAGTATGTGTTAAAATTAAAACAAGATTATTAAATTCATTTAAAATATAATTTATTTCTGAATTATTCTTATGAAAATATTTCAAAATTAATTATTAAATAATTTAAATGTGCCTTCCCTTCCATCTATTTACAAGTTCAATTAAAACTCCAAAGCAATCAAATCAAATTTTAACTTAATAATTTGTTTGAAAAATTTAATAAATATTTCTTAGAGTTAATTTGCTTGTCTCTTTATTTTATCTGTAAAAAAATGGTGCTTCTAACAAATTTAAATATTAATTTCTTACAAGAAATTACTTTTTATTAATAATAAATTGTGTTTTAAATCCATTCACTGGAGAGAGACTTAACGATACTAGAGCTCCTAACAATACTAGTACTTAAGGTTTACTTAACAAGAAGAATATCACCATCCTAGGAAGTGAAAGTAAGACCATTCAACCTTCTCGCAGATCTATGGATGTTTCTACATAAAATCGCAATTCTGGTCTTAAATCTGTTGAAAATTCAATGACCAAAATATTAAAAAATTTTGTATTTTTTACATTTCTAATTTAAATTGATGGATTTATTTTATAAATCATAAGCAGTTTGAAATAGTATTTTTATTTCTTTAGTTATTGATTTTAAAAAGAATTTAATTTATTTAATCAATAATTGGGGGTTTAAATTATGATAGCATAAAATTGTCAGAAGTTGGTAAGAGGTACTAGGCTAGCTAAAACCTTCTTAGAGCACAGAAGAGTAGTTCTATGTTGAGTGGTATGTCTGACTAAAACATCAGAGAAGGTTAAAGAGATGCAAAAGAGATTCCTAATCGTAAACTCTCTGTGAATGAAAAGGTTGATGATGACTTATCACATGAAAAGAGTGACAAAGTACAAGATTCATTGAGTTAGCAGAGAAAGTCTATCAAGAGTTTGAATAAATTTTAAGCAATTACCTATGGATAGTGTCTTAAAGTTGCGAAGAATACTCAGTCAGTATAGCTGGCTGAAAGGACGAAAGGGTCTAAAATTTATTTTTATTAGAAATTAATCTTTATTTATGATATATTTTTTAAAAAATTGGTTATTAAAATTTTAAAATTAAATAAAGTCCTTTGATTTTTTTAATTTATTCTTGCTCTTTCTATATTTTTAACAACATAAATTTTTAATGTATCGTTATTATTTATTATATTTTATGAATCTTCCCAAAAAAGACTCACTAGGTTTTCAGCAGAATTCGTGTATTAGAGAAAGAATTGATGGGCAGGTACCTTGATGAAGAAGAGTTTGATGAGATCACTCATGGATTGAATTCACTCGAGTTGTCATGCGATTTCTTCTAAAACCTCTTCTCATAAAAGAAGTACTCCAGTGATGGCTTAACTATTTTGAATGCACCTAATACTGTGACAGTCAATGCTTAATAGAGGAACATCACAATCAACAATGAAGGGCAATTAAACAGTGCTATAAACAGCTACAATAATAGGGTAATAATTTAAAACAAATTAAATTGTTCAATTTATCAATTCAATCGTTTGAACTTTTCATATCCCAATAATTACTATATAATTGACAATTCCCTTTACTTTCCTGACTCAAGCATTCATTAATATATTAGTGACAAGAAAGATATTTAAGATCTTCCACATTAAAAAATTGACTAAAACAACTTAAATGTTGATTCATAAACTCATAATACTAAAAACCATTAAAGTAGAGATAAATAGTCTTATTATTAACAATATGTGCAAAATAGAATTAGAGAAATTAGCATTTAACAAGCTCAAGATTTGTTTTAGAATCAAGAATGAGAGACTAAAATATAACGAATGAGAAGATTAAACCTATCAAGAAGCAATTAACAATTAATTATCATAAATATCGATTGAATAAAGTCTGAAATCAAATAAGTTTTAGATGGGAAAGAGTTTGTGCAGATGAATAAGAGCAATATTATAATTTTTTATGATAAAATTATATTAAATAAATGATATAAATAAATAATTTAAAAATTCTTAAAAATAATAAATTGTTAAAAATTGGAAAATTTAATTGATAAGCATGTCTAGTATATATAATTGCTCAAGTAAAATATAATACTTTCTTAAAATTACATTGGATTAAGTACTTTACAGTTTAATTTTATAATACAGAACAATATTTACATAATTAAATTTATTATATTTATAGATTATTTTTCATCTTTACATCAAAGAAAAAACAAATTACATCCTTTTAAATAAAATTATAAGATTTTATAATTTACAATAAAAATTGAATTATATTGTTTATAAAAAATATAATTTTTAACTATTCAAATTGAGTCTTATTTGGCCAGAAACAATTTTCCTTTTATTAGTTCATAAAATTTTAGCAATATCATATAAGAAAAAACTATCTGGTCCAATCCTCCTAATTCTAGCACTTCTGCGACGAGTACAGTGATGATGAGTTGAACAACTTCCAAATACTGAAAGAAATTTACAAGTCCCGAGGGGAGATAAGCCATTTAAACGAAAAGCTCAACGATAATTCCAGAAAGAATTCACTCTCGTATATGGGGTTACGATCATTAAATAATTTTATGATTTTTTTATAATGCAAGAAATTAATACTTAAGATAGAATTAAGCTGCTGTTAATTTCAACTTTAAAATTAAACAAAGAATATGATTTTTGAAGCTACATTTTATGATTGATTTAATTTTTTCAAATTTCATACTATTTTTAAAACTAATGTGAGCATCATTTCAAACAAAAACAACCTCATGTATGAAAAGTAATTAATAAATAGTCCATCAGTCATAACTCTTATTATTAATCTTAAGTCAAGAAGTAATCATCCCAGTAGTACAAGGGCATGATTGATTATATTTGAATTAATATTATAACTACACTTGACAGCCAAATAAGAGGCATCAAATAGGGGGCCAAATACAGGGTGGTTAGAAGTCGATGAAGAGATAAGGGTTGTCAAAGAAGCGTGGTTCTTCAGACTCAGTCAACACCATTCAAGTGGAGGGCTATAGAAGTTCAATCCTTGAGAAAGTCAACAGGCAATTTAATAAGTAAATCAAAAATTGAATTATATTAAACGCTCAGGTCCCTCACAGGGTCCATCTTATAACAATATTAATAAATTATTCTGAAAATCTGAATTAATACTTTTAAATTTATATTCTTTTTTTATTACCTGCTTCCCTTGAATATATATAAAAGCCATTATTTCAATAATTAACTAATTTAAGCAACTCTCACAACAGCGTAATTAAGATGCAAAGAAGTAGAGGATTTGGGCTTATAGCCAAAGAATATAGAGACTTATGTATGGGAAGTAGGGCCTGATCTCATTAATCTATCAAATTTTTGGCCTGCTAACAGAAAAGCAAATGAAAAGAGTCAACTACTACTTCGCAATAAATAAAATGACTGAGCAAGAAAAGAAGTTTAATTATGATTATTATTTTCATTTAATTAAGACAAACCAAGCTAGAAAGGAGCAAAGTAAGAACAACCCAATCCAAGAAAACTTCGAAGAAAAAAAATCAACAACGAAGAAGTCCTCGAAATAAAATCTTCAGGAAACTACATTTAAATCTTAAGTATCAATTGACCAGAATAATTTTATGATCAGAGTGAATATTAATTTGAAAATCATACCAGCTAATCAAGATAAAAATTTAATACTTAAAATTATTTGCTAAGCATAGACCATTGTGATTAAAGTATTATAATTTATAATATATCAATTGAAGCTATATGAGAGCTTTGAGTGCCCAGAGGATGGCTACTCCCATATTTTTAAATTCTTGATAAAGTTCCCAGTTAATAAGATGAATTACTTCCCCACATTGAAGTTTCAACAAATATGGGAAAGCCTAACTCCAAGTTAGCAACAAGAATAGTTCACAAGGCTTGGTCAGAAGCAAGAACGGCCCTAAGTTTAAATTATTTAAAAGTATATCTGGCTAGGGTTGTAACGGGGCATCAGACAGTATTTATTCAAACAGCTCGGCGTTCGCGCCATAGATTTCTCGCAATAACAAGTCTGTTAAAGTAATTAATTAATATTTAATTAAAATTATATTATTTAACATTTAATGATCATTATGGTTTAAATATGATTCGAGAATAATAAGTGTTAAGGAATTAGATGTTTTAAAATTTAATACATCCTTTATTTTAAAATATTCTGATTTTATAATGCAATGACTATTTAAAAAAAAAATATCAACAACGTTATAAAATAAGTATCCCTAATTTTTAAATTTATAAATGAATTCTTTTTTGAAAAAATTTATATAATTATTTCCAATTGATTATTAAAATTCTTATTTAATTTTAAACATACTTAATAAATAAATTTAAGTCTGATGAGTCAATATTTTATCTGGCTAGCGTGAGCAAGACCTACGTTCAAAGAAAGTAAGAGAAGAAGGAGAGATAATCTTAACTGTCTAAAAAGTTCTCCACCTGCAAAATTCAAGAAACAACTCCTTTTAGTAATACATTATAATTAAGTGCATTTGTGATAACGTCAAGAAAAGAATATTGGTCAAGAGATTAAAAATCATGTTAAGTTTTACAGTGTAACATATCTAAAACATCTATTCACAAAATAGAAGAACTCTAGATCAGTTTATAAAATAAACTTAAATTATTTAAAAAATTCCCCTTAAATTTAACCTATAATCCCAATAGAGAGGCATAAAGATGATTAAAACAAAACCTTCTTTACCAGAAGGGACAGCCTTTCAATTGCAGTCGATTATGACATGAGGTCCACTCAAAACCCCAAAACCCCTTAATGAGGTTTATAAGTGCTTTGATTTGTAGGGAATTTGTTACGGGTTGGGGTTATTAATTAAATGCGAGACAAAAATAGCAAGCTTTTGGGGTCTATTTATGATGAAGAGTATATAGATTTAGTGTTTAAACTGCGATATGGATGTGATATATACAGTGAATAAGTCAAACCTGTACTTAATTATAAGTCAATTGCACTGCTCTTAAAGAGAAGTCCTTCAACTGTTCGCTCCCACTGCCTTATAGCTGTATAACTAAAGCAATAATAGCTGAATTCAATGCCTTAGAGGAAGTCAAAGTTTCAATAGAAGCATATTGACTATCTTATTAATGAAAAAACTTTGAAGTATTGGGCTCACTTCTCTCTTGACCAACGAGCTATTATGTTTCACCGCCAGTTCCCTGAGTTGAAGATCTCTGCATAGTCTGTTGCTAACATTTATAAACGAAATGGTATCTCTTACAAAGGTGTGAATCGTATCAAGAGAGTGATTGATTTCACTCTGCCATTTTACAACAACAACTTAAATTATATTTATAATTAAATGCAGAGAGCCTAATAGAATAATATTAAGTTTATACATGCTGACGAGGCTGTGTTTACCTTCAACACTTTCATCTAGAAGTCTTGGTATAAGAGGCATAGTAATATAGAAGTATATGACTAGAAAGTCAAGGTATAAACGATGGCAATTCTTGGAGGAATTAGTGAAGATACTGGTTTAGAAACTTATGTTATTCATCCTCGCTCTATTAAGACAGAGCAGTATATAAAGTTCTTAGAACAGCTGAGAGAGAAGTACCCTGAATAAGAGATAATACTGTTTGTTGATAATCTTTCTGTTCATAAGACTAAAGAAACAAGGAAGAGTTATGAACAACTTAGAATAACACCAGTGTTCAACGTACCTTACAGTCCATAGTTTAATGGAATTGAGTTCTACTGGGGTATATTAAAAGGCCATTACAAGAAGCTGTTGCTCTACCACTTGATGCATGACCTACCTATCGATACAGTAGACTTTATTAAAAGTTCAGCTAAGAGAGTTGATAATTAGTTGGCATAAAAGTGTGCTAAAGAAGGGAGAGTGAATGTATATAAATAAGTTTTATAGTTAAGTTAATGAATATATAAGTCACATTTAAAATTCTTTAGAGGGAGCTGGCTTCTCTTTCTTTTCTTCTATTTCTTGCTTCCCTCCTCCTAAGTTTCTTCTCTTGCTGCCAGCTCCTGCATCTATGTTCATCGACTCTGGAGGCTAAATATTTGAATAAAGTCTCTTGCTAACTTCATACTTTGTCTGCGACTTTCGCTCTCTGTGAAGCTTGCTCTATTTCTTCATCAAGAAGATGCCAGTTCCAGATTTTTCTAAAGAGTTAAGCTACAAATCTTACTAGAAATATAAGGGTGCTTCTGCAGCTCTGATAGCCAGCTCTCACTTATCTTGATCCCTTGTTTGTCCTTATCTTCTGAAGAGATGCTGTACCTTTTCTTATGAGATTCTTGAAAAATTTCTTTCAAGTAATCACCTTTGATTGTTGCAAGTATGCCAAAAAAATAGTTTCTTTCAGGTAGTTTATTTGACAACTACTTCTTAGTAGGCAGGTACTGCGAAACCTCTGGGTCATTCACAGCATCATCATATAAGTTAGTAACTGAGATTTCTGGATAGTTTGGAATCTCTACAAACTTCACATCTTAAGTTTTCAATGCTTTCTTCTCTTCGCAGAGTAACGATCTTAGAAATGAAATTTTATACCTTCCATCGTTGGCAAGAACAAACCAACTACATAATCAAGATAAGCCACTATGAGTTCATTACCTTGCTGCACCAGGTAGCGATGCAAAACCTCCTTGCTTCTAATCTTTGAATCAATTCTTGTGCTTGCACTCTTTTCATTAAATCATTCATTGACTCCATCTTGTTTACAGATCTAAGAAATGATATTCAAAGATAAGTTTATTGATTTCAATTATTTACCTCTGTAAAACTTACTATTAAATATGGGCATCCTATAGGAGGTCAACCTCTAAAAAGGATATGGAAAAAGTTTTGAGAACTGGTTTCAAACATGAGAGATTGATATCAATTTCTACTGTTATAGTTCCATATTTTTAAATTTAAATTGGTACGTACTTAATTAGGAGCAGCTCCTAAAATGCTAGTACTTAATTAGGAGCATCAATTAATGCTAGTACTTAATTAGGAGCACCCTAATTTTAATCATAAAATCATAAAATACCTCCTAAAGCAGTACGTACTTAATTAGGTGCACTCCTAAATCGGTACGTGCTGTAATCAACTTATTATTGATAGTAAAAATGGTTACTTCCTCCCCCATATTTAGAGCTGGATTGTCTCTTAACACTTATATTTCTTCTCTAATACTCTAAGAACTTCCCTTGAAACTTGTAGGCTTGCAAAGCTACCATATAAGCTCTCAGTTATAGAGGCAGTTTTATAATTTAAATTCAAATTTAAATATGAGCGCTAACATTCAAAGAAAAACAACAGCACTTCCATAAAACTAAATGAGACTAACCTTTGGCAGCAATAAAAAATGTGATAACTGTGAGATGAACTCACATAAGGAACTACCTGAGCTATCACTTGAGGTCTCTGTTATTAAAATAGAAATTAATAATAGAAAATAAATGGCAAACAAGTGTGTGGGAGACAGAGAGGAGGAGAAAGGTATTAATGAAATGCCTATACAAACTGAAGAAGTAGAAGTATACTTTTGTGAGTAGTGTGAGAGAGAGACTTCGCTCATAAATCTAGTTGGTATAGGCATATGAAATAGCATAGAGAAGCCAAGCCAACTATATACTTAAAGCACGATAAAATCGACGGAAAGTATGAGTGCTTCGAGTGCCATAAGCAGTATGCTCATACAAGAGATTTAAGGAAGCATCTTTTAAAAGCTCACAAGAAAGATTTAGAGATTGAAAAGCATGAAGATGAATTGAAGCTACTGAACAAAAGAAAAACAAGAGAATCTTCGAAACTTGTAGAGCTTGAACAAGCTAGTGAATCAGAATATGTGAGGAAATCACGCAACCTACTAGCATCCGAAATCACAAAGATCATGATTAAAATTCAATATAAAAAGATTCATGTTCTTGCCTAAATTGACCTAGACACTTCACTTTAAAGCTACCTTATATTAGAAGACTCCTTCGATAAGAACGTTATCAATGATCATCAGTATGCATACAAGGTGTATCCCTTCAACTATCTGTTAAGTGATGATAAATACTAGATGGAGTTTACAAATGAGTATCAAGTACTCACTCAAGCAAAGTTCAAAGAGTGTAGATTCTTAATAAAGTTAGATGCTGTTCTCCTTGCCAAGGATCATGTTGCTTTCAGACTCCCACTCTATGAAATGACCCTAAGAGATTTCATTACAGATCAAAGAAATCATAAGTAGCTTGGATAAATAGCAACTCAGACCATACAAGGTATAAAAGAGCTTCACAAGTTAGGGTTTGTTCACAGAGATTTGAAGCCAGAAAATATAATGATAAACTTCTCACCAGTAAGAGTAGCAATAATCGATTTCAATAGAGCCTAAAGAGTGGAAGTATCAAGGCTTGGAACTGTAATGGGAACTCAAGGGTACTATCCAGAAAGAGAAGACTGGAGAGATGGTGACTTTTAATGGGATGTGTGGGCTTTAGCAGCAATAATAATAGAGTGCGATATGCCTCGCAACGATTACTACTCTACAAGGTGTGAGAAGGATGCTAAACAAAGAATAAAGCAATTTATTGACAGAACAAGAGTATCTCAATCAATGAAACAAATGGCAGAGTCAATAATAATAAAACCAAACTCAAGATCAGACATATCAATAGAGCAGATAGAGTTGTGGTTAAGTAAGATAAACTTCAGACCTCTCCCACATGATCCAAAAGTGCATTTTGAGAGATCAAATTAAATACATTTACTATAAATTTAACATTAAAACCTATTAATAACCCCAACCCCTAACAAATTCCCTACAAATCAAAGCATTTATAAACCTCATTAAGGGGTTTTGGGGTTTTGACTGTCAATAATAAATAATATCAAGTAAATCTAATAACCAGTTCCAGTAAGCAAGAACATTCTCTCAAAAATACTAAGATTCTGGAGGAAAAATTCTAAACATTTAAAAATGATTTAGTGAATAATTGAATGAGCTAACTCGAATAAAAAAATACTTTGAAGTACATTAACCATTTGAAATTCTAAGAGCTTAGCTTAAAGATATAAGAATAAAATATATAAAAAAAGTTCTTTTTGAATCTGTTCAACTTCTTGATTCTGTTCCACTTGACATTTTAAATGCTGAGCAACCCAGAGAGTATTAAAAATCTAACCAACTACAACATGTGGCAATTTATATATAACTTTTGTTCAATTACCTTAGGATTTTATCGCTTGAACGCCTTCACAATCTTCAACTATATCATTAGGTCAAATATTTAAGGATCATAAAATCTCTTACTTTATAATAAGGTAACAATTATTAAATAAAATCATTAACTCAAGAATTAACTTTAAATAAGTATTTGATTTATCTTAAATATTTGATACCAGACACATTGATATTTATTTGAAAATTACAGCTAAAAAATTTCTTAACTACTAGAAATTTCTAATTTTTGAATTTATTTAAATATGAATTAAATGGAAAATTTTTATGTAACTGTTTTATATCACTAACAAAAAAAAGAGTTCTTAAAATTTATAAAATATTAAATACCATTAATAAGAATTTAACTTTTAAAGAAATGTATATTACAAAAAACCTATATAATTTTTACTTTCCTTCCCACAATTCCTTTTAATAGAATAAAATATCAATGAAAAAAGATAATACTATATATGTATTTGAGTTATTTCTAGTAATCCTAACCCCTCTTTACTTTGATATTTAGGTATATTATGGGTGAGTCCGATAATTCTCTTTCAACTCATTACATAGTTTTATTATATTATATTATTTAACATGAATTGTGGATATCATAATTACATTTCGAGCAATTATAATTTATAATACGAAAACTTTAATTTATTAATTATTTAATTAACTTAAAAACTAATACTTATAAGTTTAATCAAAAATGGAAATCTCTCTAATATTATCTTGTCTTCTTCTTCATCGTCATCATCATCTTCGTCACCGTAATTATCAAGTCCTTAGTCCCTTCTCCCTGTCGTCTTACGCAGCACCTGTCTTGTGACAACTGTGGTCTTACCAGGTAGGACCACTAAAAAATAAAAATTAAAGATATACTTTTTGTAACTTACATTTTAAGTGAGTGCTGTACCTCCACCTGCGTCTGATCTATACGAATACTTATTAATATATTAAGTTTTTGATTAAATTAATTAATTTCTTATTATAAATCATAAATATCTATATTCTGTATTAATTTATTTTACATTTCTCCTCAATCATCTACAACTCTCTTTTCATCAAATTACAATTAAATATAAAAAATAATCTTTAACTAAAAAGATTTAAAGATTTATTAAATTTTAGACTTTAAATTAAACCTCATTATAGTATTGCTGATAGATTAAAATATGCCATTTTTAATTCTATTATGAAAATTAAAATTTATTGAAAAATTATAAACAATAAAAACTAAAGAAAGTTTTCGATTTTATTAATGTATATTTTAATAATTGGTCTTGCTAAAATCAAAAATTTTGTTGAATAATTATAAATTTAAACTTATTTAGATTAGTTAATAATCTACAAAACATAAATCACTTTCAAGAACACAGATGATAAAACCCTCCTCAAATCCTTATGATTATCAATAAGAAGCACTTGGTTAAGACTCAATGAGTTAGAACTCATAAAGAAATCCTTTGAGAAGCAGTAGTGTTTATGGTAAAAAACAGATTAATTATGAAAGCAAACCTAAAATACCACACTTTTTATCTGAGATGAAGAAACAAGGTCTATCTTTGATTGAGAGATAAGTATATAAAGATGATTATGTGTTTAAAATTACATTATATGCAATTTTTATCAAGTAATATTGAATATTAATTGATCAATTAGATATTAAGTATAAAATTGATAAATTTTAAATGTTCCATCCAAAAGTCATCTGAAGTATAATTATAAACTCAAAAATTACTAATTTAAAGTTAAATATATGTTAAAGTTACAATTTACACAAATTTCTTGTAAATAAAATTAGGAATTCTATTTTTTGTAAATTTGATTATTTAACTACTAAATATGATAGTTTGAAGCAAAATTTGGAAATCCCTTCAAATTATATTAAAAAAATTGAGTTTTAAATCCTTAAACTGGTCAAATGATGAAGAAGGATACCACCACTTAAAGTCAATCAAGACCCTAGATATTTGAGAATAAGAAAAACATCACCATAATTCCCAGCAAGAATGTAACAAATCCTGTACCATCATTGAAGAGATAGTAACCAGAAATATTCAATTCTGGTATGAATATGTCAGCTCCCAATTCAAAGGGAAAATATCATTAAGAATAACAATTCTTACATTGATTAATGAATATACTTTTATTTGATGGATAAATATTTTATAAATACTAAAAAATAATAAATTTTAGCTTTTATTTTGATTGTTTAATTAATAAGTTATTTTTTTTGCTTTAGATTAATCTTAAGTCGCTCTATCATTATATGGAAAGAAACTTTAAGCAAGACAAAAAGAAATAAAGGATAAATAAGGAAGCTCATTATAACCCCAAAACCTATAGAGTAAATTATTAATTTTTTATTTATTTCTTTTAAAATTTTTTTAAAGCAGATATAGTATGATTTAAAATAGATTTTTAGGGGCTTATGATTGAAATTTTAGTGAATTATGTGAATTGTGAAAAGGTTTTCTGTCAATTAAAGATAATGAATTTGAAAATGCACTTTTATAAAATGAATTGATTCTTAAATTGATAAACTAAAATCTTTTTTAAGTTCTGCATCAATATTATTGTAAATTTTTAGTGTTAGTTATACTTTTAGCTGTCTATTATTATTGAACTTAAAGAGATCTAGCAACATAATTCTTAACCAGTTTAACATTTGAAGTTATTTTTTCTTCATATTTTAACTTTAAATTTCTTACCATTGATAAGACGCTGAAGTACTTGGACAATTTTTCTAACAGAGTGCTGTGTTATGATTCATCTAATTTTTCATAGCTAAATAGCATTTTAATTCCTAGACAAAGTCCATGCATCCATTAATGATAAATATACTAAATTTATTCTTCTATTTTGAGGACTAATTTAAATTTTATGAGTATGATCATTAGCAAAATATTTCCTTTAATAAACGGAACAATTATTCTCACTTATATGGATCTTTATTAATTTAAAACAAAGAATATCTAAGTTTTAATCTAAAACAAAATCTATAGACTATTGTTAAAGACTGAATAATCTAAAAAGATTACTAATAATTAACAGGAAAAAATGATATTAGCTCAGTTTAATATAATTTATTAATTCTATGGCTCAAACTCTATAAATTAATATGAAATACTAAACGAAATATATCAATTTTTTTGCTCCAACAATTTAATGTAGCTAGGATAATTTTGGCGTTATTTATAATAAATTTAGTATATTGTTGCTTTTACCACATGATGCATTACATAAACAGAGATCATCTAAATATATCAAGATAACAATTAAAGTTTCAAAAACAAAAATTACTTTTATAATATGCTCTTTTTTTTGATTTTTAAACCACACTTTATAATATTCCTATAAATTAATTATATTAACCATTAAGTCCTAAAATAAATCTATTAACATCTAGTAAAACTCTCATAAAGTAAAAATAACAATAGTTTACTTTTAGAAACAATCAACTTAATCAAACTTCTCTAAAATATTGTAGTTTTAATTGCTTAGCCAGATATCAGATACCCATATAAAGCAGAACATAGATCGAAGTAGCACAAGAGATGTAGGTCAAAAACTCTCAGGGAAGAAATAAGAAGAAATGAAAAGTGAGCTCCAATAAAATAATGTCAATTAACCTCAAAGAAATCAAACTCCAAACAATGCACAATCAGTTGATCTTGAAGACTCGCAAATAAACGATGCTGATCGTTTAAGTGAAAGAGCTAGGGAGACAGAATTTAGTAAAATGTTAAATTAATTAATTTTATTGAAAATATTTAAAAATAGAGTGAAAAATAGTAATTAAAATAATAGTTATATTATTTTTGATATTTCAAAAGTGATTTTTCCATAAATCAATTATGAGTTAAATGGGAATACAAATATTTTAATCTAAATTATATTTGAAAAAAATACACACATTATCTTTTAAATATGTTATATTTGAAAATATTTTTAATCTTTTAGAAACATATTTAGGATGGGAGAACTATTTCCTTATTTTAAACTTATTTATTTACAATTTAAATGAATTTTACGTATATTCGTCCATTAAATATCTCACATTTTTCTATAAGGTAATAGAAATATTAATATAATAATGAACTAATAATGTGATATTCCCTATATAAATTTATACACATGTTTGATTTTGATAAATTGATTTGATAAATATTATACATTAAACTATATGATAATAAGAGTAAATTAGGAGTTAAATTGAATGCAATTAAGAAATTTTAATGTAAAAATAAAAAACTAAAAATATCCTAACACATAATCAAAATATATAGTATTACTTTTATGAGAAAAAGCCAAAAGTTGGATTCCGTTTTAGGAAGAAAAAAATAGAAATTCACATCTTAGAAAAACTCACTAACTTACTTTTATCATAAAACTTACTTGGGGAAGCTTCCCTCAAATATTTAAATTTGGACCTTGCCTAAAACTGCTTATGTATTCGGCTAGCTCGAAGAATTGGGATAGAAACTGACAAATCTGTTGAAAGATAAAAAGCAACTACAAAATATTTCCAAAGGCTTGGTCTTTCTTGAAGAGTCATGTTGGTACTTCAACTCGATCCTATCTAATAATAATGATGAAAAGAGAGTTGGATCGCAAATTTTTGATATATAGGGCAGCTTAAATAACTATGGAGGACAACTACAGAATTAGAACACCGAAACCTCTTCATAAGTTTTATTGCATTGTAAAAGTATATTTTTAAGGCTTAATTATTTGTGGAAGTTTGATAGGTTGTAGGAAATGATGGTATAAACGTAATTAATTTTTTAGTATATTCCAGATATGGTGTTCTCATTTCACTCTTGCTTAGTGAGCTGTGACATTTCATTAACAATATTTTAAAGTTAATATCTCTGTTTTAACAAAAGTTAATAAAATTATTTAGATATATGTTCATGTTTTAAATGATTAAAATGATTAAAATCTTGAGACAATATATATCATTAAAAATAAATTATTTATCTTTAGTATAAAAAATGTATGTTCTAGATAAAGATTATTTTTATAGTTATATGATACTTTTATATAAATGAGTATCATATGAATGAGAAGTCATGAAAGAGTTCGAATAAATTGATTAAAAGAAAATTTATAATAAAAATTATAATTTTTATGGGGTATAAGCAAAGCACTAGAAAAAGAGAAACAAGGGGATAAATATTTGAAGCTATTTGTGAAAATTAATTTAGGACCTACTTAAGTTTTATAATGATTTTTTTTTGCAATTATATAAAACCTTACCTCCTGGGTTTCAAAGTAGACATCTCTTATTTTAAATAATTTGAAAAACTGAGTAGAGTTTTATAATTTAGGAAATGTTCAATGGCATTTAACCCTGAAAAATTATTTTTGATTATTCACATCATAGATCATAGAGGTTTGAAGTGTATGAATTTGGTAAATTTTTTAAAAACTCCCTGAATAATTTCCAGAAAGGGATTCTGGACTTATGGTGATAAAAGAGAGATATTTAAAACTCTTAGACCAAGAAATGATTATATTTATGTAAAAATAAGGAAAGTTTCAAAAAAAGTAGGAATACATCGGTAAATAGTCCTGAATGAAGTAGTAGGTAAAAAAAGATATGGCTGAGTGGATGACTATTAAGCCTAACCGTAGAACGCACAAAAATTAGACTAAATTGTAAATTTTAAAGTACAAATATAGTTTCGAAAGTTGCCTTATGATGCCAAAGTCCTGTTTAAGTGAGTAAAAAAATAAAATAACTCTTATAAAACTAATTTACATTATATTTAAACATTAATCCCTCCATAAACCTTATTAAAACCCTAATAAAGTTTGTTCTAATAATTATACTTTTATCAATAAAAAACTCAATCAAACTACTGAAGGGTTTTTGAGTTTCGAATGCCATTAACAGTGTCGGTTGTAACAACAATAATTGGGTTATATAAATAATTTTAAAATAGTTTAAACCTTTAAATATGTATTTTCTCAATTATTGTTTTATGGGATCCCAACAATTTTTATATCATTAAGCTTTCTTATTATAATGAAGACTCTATCCCTTAGATCAACGAGTCTTATTCTCAATAGGAAGTTACAAACCTCTTAGGCTCCCACTATTAGAATTTGAAAGGCTATTCTTAGGACTCTTAGACCTTAAACTCTCAAACTATGATGATGAGAGATTAGACTCTAGATTAGGATTTTGTTGTAAATTAGTTGATTCAGTAGAGCATTAGCCAAGCTATTTCACAGATCGGAAAATAAAAGGCTCAATAGAATCGCTTAATCAGTGAGCATATTTTGCCAATCTAGTCCTCCATTCAAGATCTTAGTAATGAAATTGAAAGAATCAAGCAACACATTAATCATATAACAAACTCTATTGATTTCAGTGGTGACAGCAAGGCAGAAATTTATAAATTCAATTTAAAAGGTGAGAAATATAAATGAAATGGGTTAATTAATTTGATAAAGATTTAAACTATTTATCTAATTCAAATAAAAACTTATTTTCTATTAAATTGAAGACTAGCTGAATTTGCTCTAGTTTCTAGAATATGATTAAATTAAAGCAGATGAAGATCTTATATTTAAAATTCTATAAAAAAATTGTTTATTATAAAATTTATTGCTATTTCTGAACATTAAATAAATAAAAACCTTGACTTAAATTATTTTTATATTCTTCGAAAGGATTTTGTTCACAAGTTAAGCGATAGAGACAGGATCATCTGATTTTATTCCTGTAATCCTTTAAAAAATTGTATTTTTGTACTTTTGAAAAATATGGAAAAATCTTAACATTATTATACTAATATTGGGGGGGGGAAGTTTCCTGCCCCCAACATTAAAATATATATTGTTTGGCAATAAAAATATAAGAAATAAATAAATTTTAATTTCAATTACCATAACCATGTACTATACAACTTTTATTAATATATAATTTTAAGGTAAATAATTATTCTTTATCAAAATATATTATAAAGAAGGCTAAAATAATTTTTTTTATTAATAATTAATGTGATTTTAATTAAAACGTAAATTCATTATCAAGGTAGAAATGATATTTGGAATACTTTATGAACTTTCCATCAAAGTTATATGGAGATAACTTTTTCGAGGATTTTTTTCAATAATTTAAATATAACAAAATGAATTTACAATATTATATATATATAATTTTACGAATCATAATTTAATCAATTTTAATTTAAGGACTATTAGTAAAAAGAAACTGATTTGAGAAATCAAAAGCTAATAAATTATCAAATAATTTAAGAATAATTTTAAAAAAATTCATTATATATGTCATGCTATTTTTTATTAATTATAGACTAAAATATTTATAAAATTCCCCAAAATATACACTGAATAAATGCTTTGAAATTTATAATTCTAAATAATAAATAAATTTATTTTGTATACATATTAACTTGTGAGAAATTTTACTATTTCTCAATTTATGGGCTTCATGTTTATTCATTTTTTAATAGTTAATATAAATCAAAATTATAAATTATCACTGTAAAAAGATAATTAAAGTATTTTATTCTCTGTTCCCTACTCTAATTTATTAATTAGCATATTATTTGAATTGAAATATTAAATCTTGCAACACATATACAGCAAGAAATGAAAAAAACAGTTTTTATCACGAGTGCTAAAATAACTAATATAATTAAAAATAATTAAAGTGTACATAAAATAAATACATATTTCTGGCTTAAATAAAATCTAAAATTCAAAATATTGAGATTAAAAGTATGATATGATCCAACCTCATTTTTTTATTTTAGTAATTTACAATAATTTTAATCGTTATATTTTTACTCAAGTTTAATTTTAATTTAATGATTCTATTTATTTGAAAATTACAATTCTAAAATAATTGTAAATTAGATAAGTAATGGATATCTATTGAACATAAAATTAAGAATTTTGTGTTTAATAAATGATATTTTAAATTATTTTTAAATTAATTTTCATTCAGTAATACTCCAATCCTAATAATGTTTTCGACTAGGATATTTGACTGTATCACTCAAGGATAGAGGATACTATATTGTGAAGCTTCAATATTACTGAACTCTATTTTCTATACATTTATTGGGACTTATAAAAAGAAAGTGAAAGGACTTATAAATTATTAGAATAGGTTTTAAAAGGAATTATATTTAAATATATCTACTCAATAAGTATATTAATGAACTAATTTTCCTTATTTTTATATAAAAGTAAAAAAAGAAATAATTAAAAAATTATCTTAGCTAGTGAAGATATTTATATTTCTAAATGTTTAAAATTTAAATTTATAATTAACAAAGAAATCTCAATTAAAATGGTAGTTTAATAATCCCTTCAATCGGATATTATTTTTGTCTTCATATAATTTATAAAATAATTTTCAAAATAATTATATTTTATTGAAATGAAGCTACTATTTGGAATATTAGAATTAAGTTTGATTTGTTTTACATTTAAGCATTGCAATAATTTCTTATATTTTTTCATAAAGAATAATTTTTTTTAATTTCCCTCTAAATATAATTTTGAGAATTTTTATTATATTACATAATTAAAATAATAATAGAATATAAACAATTATAAATTTTATTCATTGAAGTAATTTAAACTTAATCTCATTAACCTAAATTTTTATCGTCATAAAAAATACGTATGATCAAATCTTTAATTTTTATAATTAATTTTAAAAGTGAATATCCTGTCATTTAGAAATTATATAAATTCTAAACTTGAAATTCATATATTTTTTGTATTCTTATAAAAAATATTAATTAGTTTTTAACATTTAAATAAATGTTAAAAAAATATGTAAATTCTTTAAATAATTAATTGTTTTTTTTAAGATATTTGTGATTAAATTCTTTGAATATATTACAGTTAACTTCACCTTGGTAACGGCCCCCTGGAGTGGGTCCCTAAAATATTTTTCTATTTTTAAAATAAAATGATCTAAAATCATTCAAACGTCAAAGTGGATTACTAGACCTCATTATTTAGCTCTTAAATGACCTTTTCAAAAATTGAAAGCAACTCTGATCATAGTATCACTTAACATTAACATCTTAAAATGAAGTAAATTTTGAATTAATATATAATAATTTGTTACTATTTTCTTGTTTATTTTATTTTTATTTCATTTGTTTAATTACTCAAATTATGATTTACTTATAAAAAATGTGTATGGTTAAGTGGAACTAAACTATCAGGTATCATTTTAAAAAAGTTCAAATCATAATTTGAGTAATTAAACAAATGAAATAAAAAAAAAATAAACATGAAAATAGTAACAAATTATTATATATTAATTCAATATTTACTGTATTTTAAGATGTTAATGTGAAGTGATACTATGATCAGAGTTGCTTTAGATTTTTGGAAAGGTCATTTAAGAGCTAAATAATGAGTTCTAGTAATCCTCTTTGACGTTTGAATGATGTTAGAACATTTTTATTAATAAAATAGAGAAATATTTTAGCGACCCACTCCAGGGGGCTTTTACCCATCACCTTTATTAAGATTTATTAATTTTTATAGAATTTAGATTGAAATTCAGATTTTAAGATTATTTTATAAAGTTATATCAAATTATAATAGATTATTAAAATGAGTTTTTATTTAGAAGAGAATTTATTCTTCATTACAAATAAATATTCTTTTGGACATCAATAAAATTTGATAAAATAGCTTATACCTCCTAATTTTATTCTTCTCATTTTCAAAATGCAAAGCTGTTAATTTTTTGAATCGAATTTATGCTTTATTATTTTAATACAATTGTCAATAATATTTTTATAAATTTCACAACTTAACTTTTAGTACTAAATAAATAAGTGTAAGGCAAAAATTATTATAAGAAATTTCTTTTTATGTAAATCCTCTTAATTCTAGCACTTCTGCGATGAGTACAGTGATGACGAGTTGAACAACTTCCAAATGCTGAAAGAAATCTACATGTTTCGTGGGGAGATAAGCCATTTAAACGAAAAGCTCAACGATAATTCCAGAAAGAAGTCCACTCTCTTTGATGGGGTTACGATCATCTTATAAATTTAGTATAATATTTATGTATTTTAATCTGTAATGAGAATTTCTTCAATTGTAATTCAAAGCACTTTACCAGAAATAATTTTAGGCATTAAACTTTAGAATGCCCAAAATAAACAAAGGATCATAACTATTGAGAAGCTACATTTTATGATTGATAATAATCTCTTTAAATTGTATAAATATTTAATGTCCAAATTATTTCCAACAAAAACAATTTCATGTATGAAAATACATCAAAAAATATAAACTTATTTATAAATAATCAGCTCTTAATATTATGCTTTAATCAAGCAGTATTAACAAACAATTCATCCCAGCAGTACAAGGGCATGATTGATTATATTTGAATTAATATTATAACTACACTTGACAGCCAAATCAGAGGTATCAAATAGGGAGCTAAATACAGGGTGGTCAGAAGTCAATGAAGAGATAAGGGTTGTCAAAGAAACGTGGTTCTTCAGACTCAGTCAACACCATTCAAGTGGAGGGCTATAGAAGTTCAATCCTTGAGAAAGTCAACAGGCAATTAACAAGTCAAATTAAAAAGAGCCCGATATTAAAATCTGAGGTCCGTCACAGAATCCATCTTATAACAATAAAAATAATTTATTCTGAAAATCTGAATAAATACTTTTAAATTTATATTCTTTTTTGATTACCTGCTTCCCTTGGACATATTTAAAAGCCATTATTTCAATCATTCACTAATTTAAGCAACTCTCATAACAGAGTAATTGAGTTGCAATGAAGTAGAGGATTTAGGCCTATAGCCATAGAATATCGAAACTTATGTATGGGAAGTAGGGCCTAATCTCATTCTTGCATCAAATTTTTGGCCTGCTAACAGAAAAGCAAATGAAAAGAGTCAACTACTACTTCGCAATAAATAAAATGACTGAATAGGATAAGAAGTTTAATTATAATTTAAATTTAATTAAGATAAACCAAGCTAGAAAAGAGAAAAGGAAGAACAATCCAATTAGAAAATTTCGAAGAATAAAAATCACCAACGAAGAAGCCCTCGAAACAAAATCTTCAGGAAGCTACACCTATCTCTTAAGCATCAATTGACCATAAAATACCCTGATCAGAGTGAATATTAATTTGAAAATCATACCAGCTAATCAAGATAAAAATTTAATACTTAAAATTATTTGCTAAGCATAGATCATTGTGTTTAAAGTATTATAATTTATAATATTTCAACTGAAGCTATATGAGAGCTTTGAGTGTCCAGAGGATGGCTACTCCCATATTTTTAAATTCTTGATAAAGTTTCCAGTTAACAAGATGAAGTACTTCCCCACACTGAAGTTTCAACAAATATGGGAAAGCTTAACTCCTAGTTAACAACAAGAATAGTTCACAAGGCTTGGTCAGAAGCAAGAAATGTCCTAAGTTTAAATTATAAAAAGTACATCTGTCTAGGGTGGTAACGGGGCATTAGACAGTATTTATTCAAACAGATCGGCGTTTGCGCCACAGATTTCTCGCAATAACAAGTCTGATAAAGTAATTAATTAATATTTCAATTCAAAATACATAATCCTTAAATATAAATAATTTATTAAGTTTATTCAGTATTAATATAAAAGATTACTAAAAGTTTTAAAATAAATTATTAATAAACTATAATCGCATTTCTTGATATGTCTATTATTCAGATTAATTTGAAATTTAGATTAATGTTATATCCCTCAACCTTCTAATATTAAGTTAATTATAATAAAAATAGAATGATACATATTCATAAATAAATTGTAAACTCCTAGGATGAGTGTTTTAATGTAATTAATTAGTTTTATCTTAATATCTACAGCAAATTTGAAATTTTTCATATCTAAATGTAATTAAAAAGAAATTAATAATTATCTAACAGCAGATTTATAATTGCATTAAAGTTTTTGAATATCCAATATTTTAAAGTATTAAAATTAAGTCTGATGAGTCGCTATTCTATTTGGCTAGTGTGGGCAAGACCTACGTTTAAAGAAAGTAAGAGAAGAAGGAAAGAGAATTAAAACCCCTAAAACCCCTTCTTGAGTTTTAAATAAGTTTTTACTTATATAAGTAATAATAGGGATAAATATTTATTAGGGTATAAGTTTCTTATTCATTCTAATATTAAAATTAAAAGTAATTATTTTAAAGGAGATATTTTTTGCTCTCCCTAGATGCATGTTTGACAACATTAATAGAAGAAGTTAAAATTTAAAATATTTCTAATAATATTTTTAATTTTCACTGATAATCAATTTTAATCAATTACTTTTGAGAGACAAGATATTTCTCTGATTTATAATTTTTAAAAAAACTAATCTTAGTTAATTATTCATTATTACTCTGTACTATTTGAAGAGGATTCATAAATTGTTTTTATAGCTGATATAAACAGCGTTAAAAAATCTTTTGGCATATATAAATATAAAATTCAAAGTATTAAAGAGTTTTAGATAATAAATAATCTTTGCCCATTACTTAGAAATAAAAGAGTAAGAGTGTATTACAGAGAAAGATATTGAAATTGTAATAAAGTTTTTAATTGTAAATACATTTTTGACATTAATTTCCATTAAAAAAACCTAATTAATCCAAAATTTAATTATTAGAGTCTCCTAATATAGTCTAAATTAAATTAAGAGGTAAATTTTAGTTCAAAACCAAATTAGAAGCATTTAAATTTAAAATAAAAAAGTTAATTATACTCCTAATAAAGTTTAAACTTAATTTTATGAACTCTTAAAATAACAATACTATATTGAGAGTATATAATGTATGAAAATATGGAATATAAAATTTTAAACAAAAATCATTAATTTGATAGAATTAAACAAACCATATTAAGAATTGAAGACTAATTAACATTTAAATTTTTTATGTGTCCTAAAAATTGAATCATTTATACTTAATTACATAAAAAAATAAAAATACAATAAAATTAGAAACAAATTACAATAAACCTCTAAGAGCCCTAATTCCTATCATTACCTATTTCAATAAAAATACATATAAAACTCAATAAGGGATTTTGAGGTTTTGAATCCTAATTGTCTCAAAAGTTCTCCACCTGCAAAATTCAAGAAGCGACTCCTTTTAGTAATTAATTATATATTTAAGAGTTAAGAGCATTTGTGATAACGTCAAGAAAAGAATATTGGTCAAGATAATAAAAATCATATAGATTCCCATAAATTAAATTTTATATATTTAAACTTCGTTTTTGAAAGTTGTAAGTACTTTAATTTAGTTTATTTATAAAAAATAATTATTTAATTATAATTATAATACTTAATTATCCTTTGACTCCGATAGAGAGGCATAGAGATGACTAAAACAAAATCTTTTTCACCAGAAGAGACAGTATTTCAATTGCAGTCGATTATTACATGAGGTTCACTATCAATAATTAATTATTACATAAATCTAAGATCCAATTCCAGTAAGCAAAAACATCCTCTCAAGAATAATAAATTTCTTGTAAAAAACTTATAATATTGCAAAAAGGATGTCATGATAAATTTAAAGAGCTACCTCGAATCTAAGCTGAGTTAAATTATTTTGTGGAGAAGTACATCAATACTTTTAAAATCTCAGAGCTAACTTACCAGATTTTATTGAAAAAATAACAAACGATTTCTTTTTAATTATGTAAACTTCTTGATTCTGTTCCACTTGACTGTTTAAATTCTGAGTAACTCAGAGAGTATTCAAAAGCTAATCAACTACAACATGTGTATATTTATTAATAGATCTGAATTTCTTAACAATTTTCAACTCTATCATTAGGTTAAACTTCCATTAATCAAAATCTCTCACTTTATGCTAAGCACCCCTGCTATAGAATTTTTTAATAAAATTTAGGACACTTACAAGTTCATTGGCTTTAGATTCTACCTCCCAATTAAGAAAATGCCTCAACTCAGGATATTTAAAATGATTTTTAGATTTTTATTATAATTAGCAAGTAACTGTAAATCTATTTAATGGATAGAATTAAAATTAAGAAGCATTTCTACTACATAACTTTGCTTAAGTTCTTGGAGTGGTTCAGAGAGGACTTTAATAAAAATATAAAATTATTGAATTGTTCGAACTCATTGATTAATTAAATTATATTTTTAATTATAATATTCTGTATTTATTATAATAATTTATAAATGCAATTGATGCACTAGTTTAATTGGAATTCAAGACTATCGATATTTTATATTTAATATAGTAAGCCAAATTATTATCCATTAATATTTCTTCAATTAAAATAAAGATTCTATAAGTATGAGTTATTTTTTCTTCAATAAAATTTCTTAATTGTGAACTTTAGAAAATATTAAAATAAGTATATTAAGGATAGAATGACATATAAAATTATAATGAAATTCAATTATTTTATAATTCTATATTCTTGGCGATATATAAATTCAATTCATAGTTTTTGTAATAATAATTTCTAAACACACTTCTAATTAATTTTCACACATCTAATATAGTAGCTTTATTCAAAGTTATCATATTATCATTGAAAAAACTAAGTATTTCTTATCAAGATAAAATAACTCTTATAAGAATTTAATATATAAAATATATTAATTATTATTAAAGATAGTTTCTAATAGAGTTTAGCGAGTATGTGAAGGATTCAGATAAATGTAAATGAATAGACACAAAGCTTCAATATAAACTCCAAAGATGTAAATTTGAAGCATACTTATCAAAATAATTTTTTTCTTTATAAATATTTCATATCTGTTTTATAATCAATAAATTCATTTAAAAGAAATTAACTGGGTAAACAAATTTGCGAAATAAAGAATACGTTGATCACTCAATTATATATCTTGTAAATATTGCTGATGATTACATATAAGAAATAGCATTTTTCTCAAGTCACTCTAAAGGCTAATTAATATCAGAAAATAATTCCTGCATGCTTTTAGGCTTGAATTCCCATTATGATATTGTCTTATTAATTTAGTTGAATTTATCTATATATTGTTTAAGAATATTATAATTAGGACACAATACATACTAATTGAAAGGATTTTTAACCACAATTTCTGAGATACATTTCAAAGGCTTTGTTTTGAAATTTTTTAAAAAAAAGAATGCAAAGATATAAATAAATATAGATTCTCGCTTCAAAATACTAATAAACTAATTGCTAAAAGGATTGTTTTAGTGAACAGTGAAAATTAGATACGATTTTGGTGCAGTATAAGATATAAAATCATATAATTTACGAAATTAAGAAGAAATTATCAAATATTTAGGCATACTCCTTGATGATATAGTCTAATGTCTATTCTAATGAAAATTTCGTTGACTATTTTTGTAGCTAAAAAAATAATCTATGATAAAATTAACTTTATGCAATTGTTGATACCAATATTAAATTTTAATTGAACCAGAAGAAAAAACGAAGATTCATCCAATTAATTTAGCTATTGAAGTATTTTATGATACTTCTCACATCAAAAGCACAAGATTAATATATGTGATAAGTACTTAATCAAAAAGAGAGATTAAATTTAAGCAAATAGGGTTGAGCAATTTAACCTAAATATTAGATCAATTATTATAATTACTAAATTAACTAATTAATATTACTTTTTATCAATAAATTCTAGTATTTCATTAAATAAATTCCATTAAAGTCCTCTCTGAACCACTCCAAAAAATAAAAGAGAAAATATGAATTTGAAATGCTCTATTAAATTTTAATTCTATCAATTAAAAAGATCTTATATATTTCTCACAAATCACTGTCGAAGTCTGCAACATCAAATATCCTGAATAAAAGAATTTTATTAAAAAGTAAGTAGAATCCAAAGCCAATGAACTTGTGAGGGTCCTTCATTTTATATTTTTTGTTTAATTTTATAGCTGAGGTAATTATAAAAAATATTTAAGATTTTCCAGAAAGTTTGACCTAATGATAGTGTTTATAATTGTGAAGGCATATAAGGAATGAAATTTTTCAATTATAAAAATGTAAATTGAAATTATTTCCACCTTTTATTATTTATTAAATTATATTACTCACTGGATTGTTCAAACGATTAATAGTGAAGTTAAACAGAATTAAGAAGTTTAATATATTTAAATAGTGAATTTATTTATAATAAAATATCTCTGGAAAATTTAAACTAAAATTTAATTAAATAATGTACTTTTATATAAAGTAGTTTAACTCAGCTTATATTCAAGGTAGCTCTGTATCTTTGAAAGATAAATAAATTTTATAATGCTTGGAGTTTTTCCTCCAGAATTTTAGTATTCTTGAGAGCATGTATTAATTCGTAATTAAGTAAATCTTAAAATTGTTGAAACTTATAATTAAGTTTTGAAGTTATATAAAAATAGACTCTAATCGAAAGGATGTCTCTTTATTTATCATATAAATATTTGGGGGGGGGGAAGTTTCCTGCACCAAAATTTTATATGCACCCTAGGGAGGAAGTTTCCTGCCCTCAAAAAGGTAGTTCCCTGCCCCACACATTAAAATATGTAATTTTTTATAATTTTCAAAGAATCTTTATCATCAATTATTATGTAGTTTTTTTTAAATATAATTTAGCTTCAAATATCATTTTAAGCTTGATAATAAATTAAAAATTTAATAAAAATCACATTAGTTATTAATAAAAAACAATTATTTTAGCCTTGTCTATAATATATAATTTGATAAAGAATAATAATGTACCTTGAAAATTATATATTAATAAAAGTTGCATAGTACATGGTTATGGTAATTGAAATTGAAATTTATTTGTCTCTTTTAAATTTATTGCAAAAAACTTAAAATTTAATGTTGGGGGCAGGAAACTACCGAAGGAGGCAAGAAACTGGTTAGAGGCAGGAAACTTCCCCCCCCCCAAATATTTTATTTATTGTCAATAAAAATAGTTAAGGTTCATTGATATTGGTAAAGTAAATATATTTTTTTTATTAATTAAATATTATTATTTAGATCTTGCTCTAGCAGAAAGCGGATATTTAAATTTTGTGGTTAGATTGATTCTTGAAATATAATTATAATATATATTTAGGAACTTAATATAAATAAAACGAAATGTTAATTTTCTGAATCGAGACTAAAATTTTTGTTAAATAAATGCTCTTTTTTATGACTTTTAATTATATATACTTTTTTTCATAATTTATCTTGGCCTCCTCCTTTGAATTATTACAAGCATTACTAAAAGATCTAATGTTTTAAATTTTGCAGTTTGATTATTTGAAATAATCATAATTTTGACAAGTAAACCATAAATTGAAAAATGTTAAATGGAAATAATTTTATATATAAGTTAATTATGAAATTCCTAGTTGCTTGAATAAATACTGTCTTATAATTTGCCAGATATACTACGATTGAATATTTGCCTCTGCTTGATATAGTATTTGCAGACCATTTAAACTTAAAATATTATTATTATAAGAGTTTCCAAATATGAAAATAATCATATTATGGGCACTAAATGTTCATATAGCTTCTGCCTGAAAATAAAGAATTGGTAGGTTCTCTAAATAAATAGAAATTAGAACTGTCTATTAATATTAACAATATTAGCTATAGATATTTGAAAAAAGATTAGAATTTTTTTTTCGAATTTTTATAAATTGATTTTTCATAATTTATAGATGAAAGAAGAATTTTACTCAATTATAGACCATAGAAATTTCCTTAATAGATCAGAACTTTAATACATAATTTTATTCTAAAAATAATGAGTTCGAAAAACAATGCTAAATGCCATATTAAATATTTTAAAGATTATTAATAAATTTAAAAAAAGTGAGAACAATCAGATAATTTTTATATTAAAGGATAAAACATGCAGAAAATGATAAATTAAAAAAATTAATTAAATTGGTAAATATTAATGTTGGTTCATAAATTTTAAGTAAATAACATTTATGTTCTCTTGAAAATTTATCTTTTGATTGAAAATAGTCAACTTCCAGCAATATCTTCACAATTTTAAATATTTAACTTGATTGTATAAAGTTAATATAATTCACTCTGATCATAAAATTATTCTGGTTAATTGATACTTAAGAGATAGGTGTAGCTTCCTGAAGATTTTGTTTCGAGGACTTCTTCGTTGTTGATTTTTCTTCTTCGAAATTTTCTTGGATTTGGTTGTTCTTACTTTGCTCCTTTCTTACTTGGTTTGTCTTTATTAAATTAAAATAATAATCATAATTAAACTTTTTTTCTTGTTCAGTCATTTTATTTATTGCGAAGTAGTAGTTGATTCTTTTCATTTGCTTTTCTGTGAGTAGGCCAAAAATGTGATAGATTAATGAGATCAGGCCCTACTTCCCATACATAAGCCTCATATTCTCTGGCTATAGGCCTAAATCCTCTATCTTTTTGCAACTCAATTACTTTGTTGTGAGAGTTGCTTAGGTGAGTGAAAGAATAAATTATATATTTAGGCTATTTATTATATCTAAAGGAAGAAAATAATATTTATTTTTAAATATTAATTCAGATTGCCAGAATAAATTATTATTATTTTTATAAGATGGACCCTGTGAGGGACTTCAGATGTTATATAGTTTATTTTTATGTTTGACTTGTTAAATTGCCTGTTGACTTTCTCAAGGATTGAACTTCTGTAGCCCTCGACCTCAATGGTGTTGACTGAGTCTGATGAACCACGTTTCTTTGACAACCCTTATCTCTTCATCTACTTCTGACCACCCTGTATTTGGCCCCCTATTTGATGCCTCTGATTTGGCTGTCAAGTGTAGATCTAATCAAATTATTACAAGAATTAGAAGAATTATTAAATAAGTTAATCAATTATGCCCTTGTACTGCTGGGATGAATTGTTTGGTTGCAACTGCTTGATCTAAAATAAACTTTGGAGGTATAAATAAGTTGTAATTTAATGATTTTATTGGCTATTTGATATTTTTGACAGATATTCATACATGAGATTGTTTTTGTAAAATAATGTACTCATTTGTTACATAAAATTGTAGTTCTTAAATAAGAAGAGTTTTAATCAATAAAAAATACAGCTTATGAAATGAATTATCCTTTGTTATCTTGGGGCATTATAAATTTGAATGTAGTAGCCTGATTCTTTCATAAGCATTGATCTATTTGAATACAATAATTATACTAGATTAATTAGATGATCATAATCCCATCGAAGAGAGTGGACTTCTTTTTGGAATTATCGTTGAGCTTTTCGTTTAGATGGCTTATCTCCCCTTGAGAATTGTAGATTTCTTTCAGCATTTGGAAGTTGTTCAACTCGTCATCACTAAAAACCCCAAAACCCCTTAATAAAGTTTTTTATGTGTTTTGATTAATGATGTTAATGTTGAGATTAGATTTTATTTTAGATAGGAAGCATCCATTTTGACTCTAGCTTTAAAAATATGAAAGTTTTATTTCATCAATTTATAAATTGAACTTATATTTTCTCATATTTATTATAATGTTATAACAATTTTTTTTGAAAAAGATAAGATATAGAAAGAATATTTTTTATTTTTATTGATAGTGTTTAAGAAGATTGAAGATTTCATGATTTCAGGATATTGTCATTTGTTCCAACCGAGACCCCCCCTCCCAGGTCTAAAACGAGAACCCCCTCCCACCCTAACTAGACCCCCCCTCCCACCTCAACAACATCCCAATTCAAATGAAAACTTTAATCCTCGATGTTCAAATCATTTTCCTCATGATATCTTGATCTCATTTTTTTATACATAAAAATACTTTTTCAAAAGTTTTCTCAATCATTAAATGCTTATCTTTTCTTAAATTTTACATCTTTCATTACGTCCGTCGACTATTTTATCTTTATGCTCCCATAGGAAATTAATATAATATACTTAAATTTTACTCGTTAATAATATAATTTAAAAAATGTTGAACCAACAAACTCATTAAATTATATATAACAATCATAGAACTAAATTTAAATAAAAATGTAATTACTTTAATATTCAATATTCGAAATATGATTAATTTTTTATAGCAATGTTTTGCAACTATTCTATAATTATTACCATTAACATAAATATAGGAACTAATAGTTATGGAAAAATTGATATTAAAGGTATAATTAAAATAAAGCCTATTTTATTCATTTTAATAATAAATTAATGTAAATGAACTAATTTAAATAAAAAACAACTTCTTTATTAATTAAAAATAGTTAAACACTAAATTTTATTAAAGTAAATAAAATAGGCTTTATTTTAATATACTTTAATATCAATTTTCCATAACTATTAGTTCCTATATTTATGTTAATGGTAATAAATTATAGAATAATTGCAAAACATTGCTATAAAAAATTAATCATATTTCGAATATAGAATATTAAAGTAATTACATTTTTATTTAAATTTAGTTCTATGATTGTTATATATAATTTAATGAGTTTGTTGGTTCAACATTTTTTTAATTATATTATTAACGAGTAAAAATTAAGTATATTATATTAATTTCCTATGGGAGCATATAGATAAAATAGTCGACGGACGTAATGAAAGATGTAAAATTTAAGAAAAGATAAGCATTTGAATGATTGAGAAAATTTTTGAAAAAGTATTTTTATGTATAAAAAATGAGATCAAGATGTCATGAGGAAAATGATTTAAACATCGAGGATAAAAGTTTTCATTTGAATTGGGATGTTGTTGAGGTGGGAGGGGGGGTCTCGTTAGGGTGGGAGGGGGGTTCTCGTTTTAGACCTGGGAGGGGGGGGTCTCGGTTGGAACAGTCATTTATTCACTAATTTTTTTATAAAAAAATAATAGTACATTATAAACTAATTCATCGCTTTCATTTCAATTACCATGCGTTATTCAATGATATATTTTTATGCAATAAAATATTTTTGGTAGCATAAGTAAAATTAATTAAAAAATGAATTATATGAGTGGTTGTTAGCTGATTTATTGCCATTATCATGTAATGTTTATTTGCAGAAGTGTTATAAATGGATTATAATTTAAAAAAATGTATTTATAATTTCTATAAATTTTTAGACAGCTATTAATTATGGGTATTTTATATTAGGACAACGTTGTAAAGAGAAATGGAGAAAGATATCGAAATCTGTAACAACGGTTCAGAGATGGATTTCCATTTAACTAATTTATTCCATTAAATTAGAACTAAATATATTATAATTGAATTAGTACTTGTGCTTATTAAGATAAATTTTAATTTTTTCCAATTTAATTGTACCTAAATTAATTAGTACCTTTTTAAAATTAATGGGGCTTAATCGAAAAGTTCCAATCTGATTCAAAATTAAATTGGCACAATGTACTAAAGGTATAATAACTACATAAGAACCAAGGCATTTCTATAATGGTCTGAATGAATTTTAAGAAGTAATTTTCATAAAATTTATATAGTTTTATTAAATAAGTAAAGCAAACAAAAATTGCAATACCATTTAAATTTTCCGTAGAGGGATAAATTTCAACATAACATTTATTAAAATGTGATAAAATATAAAAATAAAATAATTTCTCTATAAAAATAACAAATTGTATTAAATCTAATATAAAAAATGAATCAATCTATAAGAAACCATAATCCCCAAAATTACTCATTAAGGGGTTTAGGGGTTTTGACTGTACTCATCTCAGAAGTGCTAGAATTAGGAGGATTGGACAAGAGCGCTTGATAATGCGATAAATCATATATATTTTTAAGATATATTTCAAGAACATTTTTTATTAAAAAAAAACAAACATTATTAGTTATTAACCAAAACATCTATAAATATAATTTGCTTATTTTACTAATTTTAATAAAAAATAACATTTTATTGAATGTTTGTACAACTTAGTTATAATCCAACCAGTAGTATAGATTATAATTATATTAAAATACTTAAAGATTGATTAAATTTATAAACAAATCACCAAGATAAACTAATATGTAAATTTATGAAAAAATTAAAATGATCTTTCCAAAGTATCTGTGATCCCTATAAATATTTCCTTTTTATTAAGCTTATAGAAAAATTATTTTATTAGATTTATTTTACTAGTTCTAATAGTTTTGATTTTAATAATATATTATCTAATTTCGTTTTCGCTCTATAATAAATAGGCCAAATAGATAACTTAATTAAAAATTTATTTGTCAACAGTAATAAATAAATATATATTAATAAATTTTATAAATCAAGCCTAGGATTAAAAAACCGTTAAATTTAATGTGTAAGAAATAAAAGAGACATTACTATTTTATAAAAATAATTTGTTTTTATTTAGGCAAATTTTAACAGTTAAATAAATGGAGATTAAATTATATTTGAAAGATCATAGTTGGCCTATTTAATAGAGACTAATAAATTATGCTTTTTATATTAAAATTATCAAGATACAGTTAAAAATCAAGATTTTTAATGATATAATTGCAGTTTGTTTTTTTTAAGGACTTAAAATTTTGCTTCATAATATAATCAACTTTTAAAATTTACAGTTGAGAATAAAGTGTAAATGAGATAAAGGAAATAAATTGGTTATTAAAAAATGACATGCAAAGAAATTTACTTGATTATTTTTGATTTATATTTACAAAATATATTATTAAATTTTTGTATTTAACTTAGTAGTAACTCAGCATCTAAACAACCAAGTGAAACAGAATAAGAAGTTGAACAGATTTAAAAAGAACACTTGATTTAGGATCTCATCTTTCTCTGGGAAGCTTGGCTCTGATATTTTCAAAGGATTGATTTCGATTAACATGATGTTTTATTATATAAAAATTAGAGATAGCTCTGTATCTTTGAAAGCCCCATCATTTTTGCAATGCTTGGAGTTATTTAAATATAAATTAATCAACTGGGAATTAGAGTTGAGCAACCTTTTGTGAGCTCTTCTTGACAATGGACCTCTGTCATAATTATGAAAAAACAAGAATTTTGTTAATCTCTATGCCTCTCTATTGGAATCAAAGGCTCAATTTGAGTGTTATTCTTCTTGAACGTATAATTAAATAAAAAAATTATAAGAACCTAAAATAATTTTTTTCATCATGAACTGTTCTTAGGTTTGCGCTCTTGCAGAAAGCGGAGGGATTTTGAGCTTTGCGCTTTGATTATTCCTTGAAATTAAAATTAATAATAATAAAATATTTGAAACGTTGGAGTTATTTTTCTGCATCGAGACCAATATTCTTATTATTAAATGGTCTTTTAGATGTTGTCTATTTGCTTCTGCTTTTTAGTTTCATACTTTATCTTGGCCTATTCTTTATACTAATAAAAGCATAACAATAAGGATTTGTTTTATATTATTAAGGATATTTTTATACAATTAATATCTGTCTTGTTTTAACATTTAGAAAGTACTACATTCCATTCAAGGCAAGAAAAAATGTGTATAGTTAAACATTAACATGTAATGATTCAATTTTTATGATTTGTTTTTTTTGTTTAAAATTATAAAATTAAATTTACAATTTGATCCTTGATTTATAAATATTCTAGATTTTTATACAAAAGGAGAGATCCGTTTTTTTCAAAAAATTTTGAATAATCTTTTTATATTAAATCAATAACTTGAGTTAATATAAAATCGATATGTATCATTTATTATAATAAACTAGAATTCTCTTTAAGTTATAAATAATCAAAGTTAAGAATCAAAATTTTATCAATAAATACAACTTTGATTATGAGTCGATGTGAAATATAAATATCGTATCTCGCTAATAACTTATAAAGTATTTCAATTATATTTTTCATCTAAGATTCTATAAATATTATTTCTGTAATTTCCAACAACAAAATGCCCCTATTTAATTTAATAATCTTTTATTTAAAAGATAGATGACAGTCTCCGCAAGAAGGAAAAGTACATCTTTCTAAAAACCAATGAGTAATTATTTCCAAAAAAACAATCTCATTTAAAATCTATAATCAGCTCTATCCAAATAAGCTGAGGGAGTCAAGATTAGTTTATAATAATAAATGAAAAATAGCTAGATGGCCAGCTCCTAGGCTAAATTTTTACATAATATTAGATTAAAATCAAATATTTGGTAGAGACATATAGGTTTAAAATTTATAGAGAAATTCTGTAAAAATATAAAGGGTTTTAGGGCTATATATAAAATCTTACTTATTTATAAAAAGATTATCTAAAATCGGAATAAAGATATCATAATTTCTTATTTAGTTCATTGACTGTTATAGTAGATATAAAAATATCCCTAATTATATAAAAGAGTTATAACAAATTTAATCCACAATTTTTAAAATTATATTTCTATTTTTTGTCATGGTAAATAGCCAAGATGAAATAATTCAATCCTTCATTTATAAGAAATAATGGGGGGGGGGTCTAAGTCGGTGGCAAAATTTTTTGAAATCCTAAGTCGGTGGCAAAATTTTTTCAAAATCCTAAGTCGGTGGCAGAAATAAAAAAAATTTTTTTTTTCAAAATCCTATGTCGGTGGCAAAAAATAAAATATGATTATTTTACCAAAAACTCATAAATTGATGCTTAATATAAAAAAAAGTTTTCAATCAAAGAATTGTTAATTAATTACTAACTAGTTAAATATCTCAGATAAAGATTCATTTGCCTTTTATTAATTGATTTTTATTTGTCTTCTCCATAATGCTTCCATTAGAAAATCATGCAAATTTTCATCACTTACCGTACTATAAATATTTTTAATATATCTTTTGAGTTAAAACCATGAGCTTTCAATTTAATTTGTTCCTCTAAAATTTCTAGGTCTTACATTTGCATTGCTATTCTCACTATCATCTTGCATTTCAACATCTTTAAATTTATTTTCTTCATTTTCATCATCTTCATCATCATCTTCATCATCATCGTCATCATCATCTTCATCATCATCGTCATCATTATCTTCTTCTTATTATAAATTAAATAAATTTTATTTTAGTTCTTCATGAACATATCTTTTATTGTATAATCCTGCTTATGAAAACTGCATATTTATATATGAACTAAATCCATCATGATGTATAGTAGATCCTACTTAAGAATATTAGTGTATTAGTGCCCATAAAGTATCTCTAGTTCTGTCTTTAACAATGAAAACTTTTGCTTCTTAGAATTTCTTTCTATCATACCGAATACCCAAATTTGCCTTTCAACTCTCATATTTCCTACATAATTTCTAATTTAGCCTTCATCATGCAAGAATTTTCCATGAGTAAATAAACTTTCATCTACTTCAATATCACCATTAAGTATTTCATTTTCATCTTAGATGTGAAAAATCTCCATATACTTAGCTATCTTTTTTCTAACATCTTAGAATATATTCTTGATTAATTTCTGATTTAATTTGTAATTGCACATATTTAAATTGTACTTTGTTTGGGAAGAACTGTATCCCTTTGCAAAATAGTGAAACACCAATAAATACCATGCTGATATTGGTTGTTGATGCTTGCGAAACATAAATAGTGATTAAATTGATTTTTTACTCCTGCATGGTCGTTTACATTAGTATTCAACTTAATCTGGTGCATCTTTTCTTTTGGTTAACATCATATACTATCTGCATACTTAACATTTTACGTCATTTTCGAAAATTCCAGTTTCTTATAGATCTGCTATTACTTTTTATATATCTTTGATAAAACTCATTACATCCATTATTATTAAGATGTTTTTACAATATCTGAATGTCTTTTTTGCCTTTACATTTCTATATCTATTATATTTAAATAATAATATAAATTTTAAAATAAATTTTTAGATACAACAATTTAAATATTTATTTTTTTTATTGAAAACTTTTTTTTATATTAAGCATCGTTTTTGGTAAAATAATCATATTTTATTTTTTGCCACCGACATAGGATTTTGAAGAAAAACAAAATTTTTTATGTCTGCCACCGACATAGGATTTTGAAAAAATTTTGCCACCGACTTAGGATTTCAAAAAATTTCTGCCACCGATAAACCCCCCCCCGAAATAATTAAGTTGCAAGAGCAGTAGAATATTTAATTTTATTGTAGGAAATTTTGACACTAATATATGAAAATTGAGCCTTATTTAATTCTTGCATCACATCTTTGGCTTCCTTACAGACAAGAAAATAAAAAAGATCATTTTAAAATAAGTAAGAAATATTATAGAATATATAAGTATTATAATTAGTTTTGCATGAACGAATCAATATCTGACCAATCAATACTCAAAGAAAGTACTTGAAATTATAATCATTTCATCAAGTGAATACTAAGCATACCACTAGCGCGTACAATCAGTCTAACTAGTCAAGTCAGATATTTAAAACTGAGAAGTAATGGCTCACTCTTGACTATTGGGAGTCAAGTTCCCCCATTCTCAAGAGAACTTATTTATAATAATTATATCAATATATAATAAAATAGTCATTCAAAAATAATTTTTAATATAAAATAGGTATGGTATTTTTTTTATTGATTAATATAGAATAATTAAAACATTATTTATTAATCATTTAAGATAATATTTTTTATTTTAAATATAACTTATTATATAAATAGTCAATATAAATTAATAGGTTCACTCAATTTTTAAATGTAATTCTTAAAATAATTATAGCTAAAATTATTAATTTTAATAAACAGTAATTATTTAGATTTATTTAAGAGAACCTACTAATTCTTGATTTTCAGGCAGAAGCTATATGATTATATATTAGGAAACTCTTATGATAATAATATTTAAGTTTAAATGGTCTGCAAATACTATATCAAGCAGAGGCAAACATTCAATCGTAGTATATCTTATAACTATCAGACAATATTTATTCAAGTAGCTTGGAATTTCATAATAAACATAATAATTGTAAATAAATTAAAATAAAATATATATAATGGATGTACTTACGAAAAAAATGAATTATATTCATTATTGTCTCAGTAGATTTAATCTTGTAAAGTATAAGTTATTAATTATAATGTACAATCTATTACAATCTATTTATTATTTATTGGAAAATACATAAATTCTTTTGCTAATATTGTATAATTAGTGCGAGTTAAATTTAATTATTTATAATTTTAAGGGATTAAAATTTATTACTAGATCTATTTACAGTATTTTTATGTGATAAAAAGTTTAAAAATAAAGTAAATTCATTATAAAATGAGTGTTTTTTAAAAGAATGAGTTGAAAATATAATGATTAACCAAAATGTTGCTTGAATCGATGATAAAAAATTCATTTATGTATAAATTTTTAATGGTTATGAAATAATGATAAAATTTAATTTATACATGATACCAAAATAAAGTATGAAATTAAAAAGCAAAAGCAAATTGACAACATCTAAAAGAGCATTTAATAATAAGAATATTGGTCTCGATGCAGAAAACTAACTCCAACGTTTCAAAGTATTTAATTATTTTTAATTTTAATTTCAAGGAATGATCAAAGCGCAAAGCTCAAAATCCCTCCACTCTCTGCAAGAGCAAAAACCTAAGAACAGTTTATAATAAAAATAAATTATAAATATTTAAAGATTTTTTTATACGTTCAAGACGAATAACACTTAAATTGAACCTTTAATTCCAATAGAGAGGCTTACAGAATAATATTAAATATAATTTTTACCATATATAATCTGGTAATTTTCGATTATAACATGAGGTCCATTGTCAAGAAGAGCTCACAAAAGGTTGCTCAACTCTAATTACAAGTTAATTATCTCATAATTTTAATAATAACTTCAAGAATTGCAAATATTATGGGGCTTTCAATGATACAGAGCTTTATGAGTTTAACTACTTTATTTTAAAGTACATCAATCCTTTGAAAATATCAGAGCCAAGCTTCTCAGAGAAAGATGAGATCCCAAAGCAAGTGTTCTTTTTAAATCTGTTCAACTTCTTAATTCTATTCCACTTGGCTGTTTAAATGCTGAATAAATCAAAGATATTTATAAAATAAACTGATATAACATGTAGCAATCATTCTTAGTCTCTTGTTTATTTACCTTAGACTAAATTAATGTCAAACTTCCAGTAGCCCAAGATCTCTCACTTTATAATTAAGTTCTCATGCTATATAATTCTAAAGCAGCAAGTATCAGGTGAAGAATCCTAAACATACTATAATATTTGATTTACCTCCCAATTAAGAAAATGCCTCAACTAAGGATATTTGAAATGATTTGTTTAAATAATAAAATCTATTTAATGGATAGAATTAAAATTAAGAAGCATTTCTACTACATAACTCTGCCTAAGTTCTTGCAGTAGTTCAGAGAGGACTTTAATGGAAATTACTTCATTGACCTGCTAGAAAGATTATATTGAAGAATCATTATTAACTTAAATTTAAATTGTTGTACTAATTAATTTAAGAACAGATTGATTCAAATAATAGTTATAATTTTATTATAGTTTCCTGTGAATATGCGACCTTTTTAATGATTATTTAAATAAAAGCATGCAGGAATTCTTCCCAGATATTAATTAGCCTTTAGAGTGACTACAATTTTAAGAAATCCTTCAATATTAAATATAAAAAAATTATTATAAAATCATTTACTTTCATAAAGTTTCAATGATTTATAATTGAAACATCTCTAATAAATAAATACTCTTTTTCTATTTATTAATTAGAATTAAAACATATTAATCTATTATGTTTCTTCAGAAACTCGAATCCTTATAGTTGATATTGAAGCCTTATAGCATTTCATTTACACTTTCTCTGTCTCCTTCACTTAGTTCGCGAAAAGCTACCTCATCTTTTGCGTTTTTAACATTAAAGTTGATTTAATTTATTCAATAAATTATTTACTAATACTCATACTGGTGCACTATATTATTCCTTTGATTTGACACTTAAGTGCTTGATGAGTGAGTCCTGGTGGCTTTCAAACTGCTTCTACAAAGTGATGTTCTCCTCGATCAGCTTGTTCTCCTTCTTCACCAAAAAGCTTACAATAATAATTCAGCACCAGTTCCTCCACTTAAATTATTTACATTAGCAGTCTGTACTCCTTGGAATAAATAATACAGTAGTACTCAGCCTTCACACTCTAGAGATCTTGCAACTCCCTAATCATAATCTTGATCTCGTCGAAATTCACTTTACATATAAATTAAACAATCAATTTAGAATTCGCTTGAATTCGACTTATTTATAATTGAAATTATTATTCATTAGCTTTATTTTTTAATATGTTGATGATATCTTCTACTCAGCAATTGCTGTTTGAAATAATTACTATTTTATAATTAATCAAAAATAATAATTAATTTATTATTATTTTTTACTAGTAAATTCTAAAAATTAACCTATGTAGAATTTAAATCATCGATTTTGTTGCATCAATAATTAATTAATTATAGGAATAAATTACATGTAATCAAACCAAAGAAATTAAACTCCTCACCAAAGTCCATATGATGATCCGCTTGACGACTTAACAAATGCTGAAAATCCTGCCATGAGAAATTTTTCAAACTTAACTACTGATGATTTATAGATTCAAGTCAGAACTCACTTACAGTCATAGATTTAAGATTAAATGCCTGATGGTAATGAGGCTTACTCTGACAACTCGAATGTGATATATATTTAAAAAAACTAATGATTTTTTATAAAACGACTAAAATGTATTAAATTACCCTTTAAATTTAAATGTGCCCCACAATCCTTTGAGAGTTTTTTAAATGAGGCAAAATCAATCCTTGATAACTTACAATCACAATATTATAATCAACAATTCCCCACCTGCTCTAACAATTAATGAAGCTTTAGATGGCGCTTCACTACAAAATATTGAGTCTAATTAAAATCCCAACTTTTTTCAGTCATTTTATTGTATTTTTTAATTATTAATGCCTATGAACTCATATTTTTTGGGCATTTTGAAAATATATTTTTATTCTATTTTTTATAAAATAAAGATAATAAATTCAAGGCTTGTGGTTAAGATTAACATCATTAAATATTTAGACTTATAGTTTGAATTCATATCACGTAGTAATGGAAATTGTGCCCATTTATTAACACTTATATTAAAATTTTAGCCATAATTATATTTCAACTGAGTTTTACTATCAATTTAGATTATATCCCTTCTTAATCGTAAAAAATCATAAATTAAGCAGATAATGAAAATCAATCATTATAGTAATAGTATTATATATAATAAAAATTTGATTTTAAATGATTAGGATCCAGCTGCATCGTAATCCTCATAGAATCTTTCTGTTGTCAATTCTGATGAAGAGAGGAAGAGCATCAATCAAAAGTTAAATATTACCATTCATGAATTTATTTTTTATAATTTTAAAAAATTCCAAGACCAAATTAAATATTAATTTATTCTTTAATTACTATCTATATATCATTTCATGTTTTAATAATTATTATTTTTGCTAATGCTTCTGTTGATAAAAAGCCGAGAAGGAATCGTGAGACCCGATTGGAAAAAGAGCAATCAAAACCCCAAAACCCCTTAATGAGGTTTATAAGTGCTTTGATTTGTAGAGTATAGTAGTGGTCTAAATGGGGTTAGTAGAAATATGAGGCCAATTTGGAAATTGAGAAATAAAAAAAGCGAAATTATGCTCCATTTTATGATGAAAATAATCTAGATTTAATGCTTAAGCTTAGGTATGGTACAAGTATTAAAAAATTATTCAAACCAAATTTGAATTATGCAGCTATAGCAAATCTCCTCTACAAGAATGCCTCAACTGTTAGGTATTACTGCATGTTAGCCGTTGAGCATTATAATTCTGGCACTAAAAAACATCCTGCAAGAAAATAAAAGTTCACTCAAGCTCATATTGACTAACTCTGTGACTCTTAGACTTTAAAGTATTGGCCACACTTTCCACTTGACTAGCGAGCTCTAATGTTTCATCGCAGGTTTCCTGACATGCGTATCTCTCCTTAGGCTATAGCCAATATTTATAGAAGAAATGGTATTACTTTCAAGACTGTTAACAGAGTGAAGAGAGTGATTGATTTTACAGTGTAATTTTTTAGTAATAATAATTAAATCTATAAATATATATATATGATTAAATGCAGAGAACTATTAATAATAATTTAAAGTTAATACTCGATGATGAAGCTGTACTTACCTTCAACACCTTTATTAGAGAATTATAGTTCAAGAAAATCTGATTGTATAGAAATTAATGACTAAAAAGTGAAGGTTGTTATCAATGCAATTTTAGCTTGAATTAACGAAGTTACAAGCTTAGAAAGCTATTTTATTTATTCACGCTCTATTAAGCGAGAATAGTAGATAGAGATCCAAAATAAGCTCAGAGAGAAGTATGGCAATTAAGAGATCATCCTGTTTGTTGACAACCTCTCAGTTCATAAGACTAAGGAGTCTAAGAAAGCTTATGAAGAGTTAAACATAACTCCTGTATATAACGTTCCCTATAGCCAACAGTTTAATATAATCAAATTCAATTGGAGTTAAATTAAGACTTACTACAAGAAACTGCTGCTGTATCACTTTATGCATGACTTGCCTATAGATACAGTAGACTTTATTCAGAGAACCTGCAAGAGAGTGAGCATAGATTAAACAACAGTTTGTGCGAGGGAAGGAAGAATGAATGTTAATAAATAACGTCTAGATTTAAATGAATGAATAAGTTCACAAATTAATCTAACCCACTAATAGATTTGGCTTATCTTTCTTCTTCTCTTTCTAATGGCTTGCTTGGGCCCATAGTTTTACTCTTGGTGCCAGCTCCTGCATCTATGTTCATTTCATCTGGCTTTTAAACATTTTTATAAAGTCTCTAGTTCACTTCATGAATAATCTATGACTTTCTCTCTCACTGTGAACCTTCCCAAGTTTTTCATAAGGAATATACCAGTTCCAGGTTTCCTCACAAAATTATGAATCAAAGCTTACTAGAGAGGTAAGGATGTTTCTTAAGCTCCGCTAGGCAGTAATTACTTTTTAGTATGCCTTGCTTCTTTTAATCTTCAGGAGAAATTGAATAGCGTTTCTTGTGAGCTTCTTCAATGATCTCTCTGATATAACTCTCTCTTAAAATGCCAAGAATACCAAAGAATAAGCTCCCTTCAGGAAGTTTGTTAGAGAGTTGTTTATTGGTAGGATGATTAACTACAAACATTTAATCTTTCATCGCATCTTTTAGAGATTAGTAATTGTAATCTCAGGGTAATTTGGTTTTTCTCTCAGCTTAATTTCATTGTTTTAAAGGCATTCTACTCATCACAGCGAATTGCTTTAAAGAATAAAATTTCGATACCTTTAATCGTAGTATGGTATAATCCCACTATATTTTATGATAAAGTATATGTGACATAGTTACCATTTTGAGCAGGTATTGATAGAAATCTATCTAATTTCTAAATTTTGAGATCATTTCGTAATCTGCAACCCTCTTCATTGGAGTACTTATAAATTATATCCTTGTTTCTTCTGTTTTTATTGAATTCAAATTATAATATAAAACCCCATGGATCAATTAAGACTCGAAGATTGGGGTTAAGATCAATTAAATTAAAAAATAATTATCATTGGCGAATAATAATAATGTTTGGGCTAATTATTAAAACTATTGGCTTGATTTATTGTTTCTATAATATAATCTAATCAGGGTGTGTAAATTTGTTTTTAATCAAATTATTTATATTTTCAGCCAATAATTATGAATTATTAATTTAATTGTTCTTAACTCCAATTCTCATATCTTTATTGATCTATGGAGTTTTATTAAGGTCTGGATTCTACTGTTTAAAATCTTAGTATTAAATAATTGATCGGGGGTCCCCAGAGACCTCAATGTGATCAAATTATTATTATTATTATTACTAATATACTAAGTAATTCAAACTTGAGAAATAATAAAAGCTTTATAATATATAAATTTAATTTTGAATTAAAACTTGGCGACTAACTTAAAATCGAAAAGATGTTTCTCTAGGTACTGGAAAATCATAGCTAAGCTTTGGCTTAACTAAAAAGCAAAAGATCATATATGTAGAAGAGGGAGGAAGAGCTAAGTGCCTTTGAGTTATTAACAGAGGTCTTCAAATTTAAGTTTAAATTAAGACAGATTGTAGAGATGGGAGTCTAAAAACTCATTGAAGATGTTGAGGAAGTAAAAGAATTGCTACTAGTTGAAAAGATAAAAACAATTTAATGCTAAGACTGAGAAGAAATTATAATAGAACTAAATAGAAATGAAGATATGACTCATTTAATCTTAGTAGTTGCATTGGAAATTAGTTACAAACAAGTGTTCCTTACAAGAAAAAGCTAATTGTGGTCGATTAATATTCATTAAAGTTCTACTCTTTCAGTTATCTTATTAAGAATGAAGAGTATTAAAATTAATTTGGAAAACGAAGACATGATTCTTAGATAGGTTTAAAGAAGACACTGCAAGAATTTGCTAAAGGAAGATGATGTCCTATTAAGCTATGTTTTTGAAGAACTAAGTCTCAAAAATTATTGAAATGAATCTAAGAGATTTTCTTTATCAAAATAAATTCCCTAACGACTTAAATGTTATTCTATTAGATATGACTGAGGGTGTCAAAGAGTTGCTTGAACTTAGATATGTTCATTGAGATTTGAAGCCTAAAAATATAATGCTGAACAACTGCCCATTAGTAGTAGTTATCGATTTCAAAAGAGCCTAATGATAAGAGATTGTATCCTTAGCAAAGGTTTTAGAACCAAAAATAAAGTTAATTTCCAATCAGGAAAATGGACAAATAGCTCTTTCTATTGGCTTATATGTGCTTTAAATGTATTTATATCAGATAGATATGGAAAAAATGTCTAACTTTGAAACAAATTATGAAGAATAATCAATCAGTTAGTGTAGAAGCATTTAAAGCAAGAAGATGCATGCAAAGATAATAAAAGAATGGTTGGTATGATCTTCGTGAAAGCTCACTCCATTCATAAACAATCATTAAATGACATCTTAGATCCACTAAAGAAAGCAAGATTCAAGAGATACAACAAAAAGACAAACAGAAAAAATTCGTTTGAATTTAATAACCTTAGATACATTAAAAAGACCAAAAATTCATTTAAAATCTGCTTTTTCTTAACTAACCCCATTAAGACCCTATCTATGCCCTAAAAATCAATTGCACTCATAAAGATTATTATAGGTTTATGGGGGTTTTTAATCCAGAAAGAGCTCAGCTCTAGTTAATCAATAGTCAATCTCATAAAACAACATCGACGATTAATAAAAGCCAAGATCTAACATGAGGGAGGGTCAAGACTCCTCCAAGTTTGACTATGACTCTAAGGAGAAATACGATTAACAAATCAACAATAACTCAAAAATGATTACTGAGATAACATAGAAGCTTATTGTTTAATAAATGTTTTTATGTAAAAATAAAGAATATAAATTTGTTGGTTATATTTAGATTTATAAATTGATCTCATATTTATTTTATATTGAATTTATGGTAAATATTACTTAATTATAATTCAAATTGAGCAATAAAGACTTAAGTGTGAAGAGCAACAGTGATATAGAAGAAGCTATAAGGATCTAGTAAGATGTGTAGAAGATCTTTGAGCAAGCATTTATATGGTGCAAAAATAGTTATAAAAATAATCTGTGATTAGTTTTACAGAAATAATGAATAATATTTAACTAAGTTACCCTATAAGTACGGATTGTATTTCTTCAATTCGATCAACTTAAATCGAGAGTCTAAACCTTAGAGAATGATCATATTCGCGATGTTAGAGAGAATTATCATTTAGAGGAGGTTATTAAAATTCTTCAGACTTCCATTCTGAATTCTAAATCATCATTATTTTATAATATATTTAGTATGTTTTAATCATAATTTTATTTTTAATTTATAAAAATGTAGAAAAATCAATTTTTTATATTTATTTGCAGATAAATCGTTGAAAACTAACGGAAATGAAATATGATTAAATAAATTATATATAAAATTAAATTACGTATAATTCTGATGCATTTATTATAAATAATCTTAGTAAAATAAAACTTATTATAAAATATTTCATAAGTACCAAATTTTCTATTCCAAAATATAAGAATAAATCGAGATGTAATTTTTGGATTTTATTATTGTTCCAAACTCCTTGAAGTAAAGAAGCCAGAATCTGTATAGCAACCTTCTGTGAGTTTTTAAGATAATTAAAAGTTCCAGAACAGCAATAACAACACAACAACTCAAAATGCACACAGTAACAATAATAGGGTTTGAAAGACTTACACCAAAATATCTTATTAATTGATAAATAAAAAGGAAATTTCTTAAATTTAAATATTACTTTAGCCCAATAATTATTATTTTATTGATAATTTTCATTGCTATTGTTTTAACAAAGATGATGGGCCTAACTCTCAAGATAGAGTTAACTAAATTTAAGAAAGCAATATGTTGGAAACTGATTAATTCTAATAAGTGTAGTAAAATTTGAGTCAAGAGAAGTTACCTCCATTGTTAGATTTGTCAGATTCCACTTAGATAATGAATTCTGAGTTTGTTACTCAATGTTTTCACAGAGTTCATGATTACTAGAAGCACTTGAAAAGTAAAATTGAAGAGATAAGAAAGAATAAGTATGAGGCATTACTCAAGTAATTGTCAGAGCTAGAATCAAATCAGGATGTCGTTAAGAAGAGCATTTGAAAAATATGAAGATATTTTTAATATAAGAAATTAATATGAATATTTTAAGGAGATAACATGGACTTTTTCTTAAAAAGTTATTACTTTATAAATATATTTATCAAAAAGAGGAAGTTTATTGTCCTAAAAAATCATAGATTTATCGAATTATGGAGAATTTAGTGCATTAAACAGTATTCTTTCTTTGACTTTTTCGGTCTTATCTCTTAAGTTGTGAATTATGATTGGCATTTCAATATCCAACTTTTGAGTAATTTTTACATAAAATTAAAATTAATAATTTTATAAGCAAGCATCTATTATCATAAAGCTCAAATTTTCTTAATATTAATCAAATCTTAGATAAAATAGTTATAAATTTAAAGTATGAGTAATTTTTAGGGGAGAAGTCTTACAAAATCTAGTTTAATTATATAGCACTATTGCGATATCACTAAAAAGAATTCAATATTCAGAAAATGAAATTACAAAGGAAAACCATTTGACCTTTTAACTATTAATAGATATTGTGCATCGCTTCTAATTTATTCATTAAAATATATTTTAATATTTTAAGCAAAACATTTTTATAATACTGCAAAATGTCAAAATTTGACTTATTGAGGTAGCTCTATCTTATTAAAACGATGCTGCTGTTTAGTAATTTAATTTATGAAAAATTAAATTTTGTGAAAAAAAGTTAAAAATCGAAATTAAATTGTTTATATATGCCAAACTTAATAAATAAAAAATAGGGAATAGAATTTATTTTATTTACCTTGTATTATAAATTAATTTTTATAATCTATGCAATCAAGAATATTCTGAAATTTTAGCTTTTTAAAAAATGCTTATTTGATAGCATTTTATCTTGAATAATAATTTTAAAATAACAGTTAACTGTTTTAAATGATTAAAATAATATATAACAATATAACTTTCATATTTTGTGTTTAAATTGACCACCATTTTTCATAGCTAAAATATCTTTATCTTGATGAAAATACCAAGAAACAAGCGCTCTTATTAAATAATAATTTTTATGATTTTAACATTTATTAAAATATGAAATTTATTTTATTAAAATTTGCCTTGTAAAACTATTTTTATTAATTGCTTGACAGTCTCATTTAAACTCTTGATAAAATGATGTAGTGCGCTTAAAAAGTAAAATTATGATTGCTGCTGGAGACAAAGGATTGAAAATGCCTCTAAAGGCTTGGGAAGACTATCAAAAGGGTTGTAGTCAAAAGAGCATTAACTTGAGAGTTGAAGCTACACTGACCTTTGTCATTATTAACATTAGATAATTGTATGGCAAAGACTACAATGATGACTATTTATAAATCTACAATTTTAAATTTTAATTTTAACTCAACACAATTATTGTATTATATTAAAGCTGAGCAGATATATAATACTCTATCTAATAATTTTAAAATTAGAATTTTTAATGTTTGATTCAGTGGTGTATGATTAGTAAGCAGAAATTAAATGATGTTCGAGGGTATTGATTCACACAGTTGAAAATAAGATTTTATAATCATAAGATTGCCATAAATCAATAAATTTTTAACTCTTTGATGCATTAAATATTTGATGAATTATATTATGAGAATTTTTATTTAATTAAGATTGTTTTTAATTACTTTTTTAATTAATATAGCAATAAATGTGTTTTTTATATGAGAATTATTGCTTATATAGAAATATCCTTAAATTATAGAAATAATTTAAAATCAATATTTATTTTAAAACAATTTAAACTGCCTTATTTTCAATTGTATCTCAACACTTAGAGTTGAATGTTGTTCATAATGTAAATCTCAATTTTTAAAGAGGGACAAAAATAATTGATCTAAATAAATATATATTAATTTTAAATTTTTGAATTAAGCTTCATATTCTTATTCTCATTCTGTCTTAATTTATCATAGCCTTTGATTTCAATTCCAAAAAATCTATCTTATGGCATTGATACCAGACAAACAATACTAAATATTACTTTAAACATTATTTATAATGTTATTGATTTAATTTCTTTTGTATAAAGTTGTGCATCTTTTCCCTAAATTAATATTTAATTTCATGAACTATCATATAAATTTTTCATCGGATACGGATGACAACTTATGTCTCTATTTTTTTATTTCATAAAAGTCATGTTAGTTGCACTTCCCTTTACGTATTATTATATATTCAATTTTTAATAATTAGTTTTTATAAATATTTAAATTTCATTTATTTTCATCGACTAGACTGACAACCTTTTAATAATTTTAAGGCCACAAATTTTTTCTAATAGTTTTAATTAATATCATTATCAATGATTTTTAAATTATCCGTTAACTTTTAAAATTATTGGTTTAATATTTTCCGTTTTTCACCTTTTATTATCTTTTTCAGTATTGTTTATTCCTTTTTTTAGATAAATAATAAATGAATTCTACAGGGTGCCTATTTGAATATCTTGAGTGATACTGATGGACTCTTTATATCTAATAGGGATGCTTAGAACAATGTTCTATATCCTTTTCTATAACTCTAATTACTAAGGGAAAATAAAATTTAAAATTACCTCGCCTGAAAAATATTTTAGAGATTGTCAGCCAGATCAGTATTATAAATATATTTCAAATTCTTAACTATAGCATCTTGACATATTTCTTAGAATTCACAAATCCTGTTGAAAATATTTTAAGTTTTAAGAAAGTTCAACTAGCATCAACAGAAGACATTGGGATGCATAATAATCTGAACAAGATTTACTTCAATTATCTTGTATTTTTTATGAATTCTATTCATCAACTCCCCAATACTTTTGCTTGAATATAGGGACCAGGTCATTTAAAAAAATAGGAATTTCTCACAAAAACTTGATCATCATAATCTAAATTTGTTAGGTATTGTGCCAAAAATTGACATGCCTCGAGGCTTTATATCCAATAGTTTATATACCCCTCTCTCCTGGTTATTAGCAGCTGATTGATTTTTATAATTATTTATAGCAATTCAAATTTATTTAAACAGACTAATTAATATGATTTATTTTTAATTAAATATATAATTCTATCAATAAACAGGATAAGAAGATTAATCAGAGATAAAAGTCAATAATAATTCATTGACATTTTAGAAAAATAAAGGATTTTTATAATAATATAAAATCTAAATGCTTTAGGATGTTTAAAATTTTATTCACTATAAAGGCTAATTAATATCTGGGAAGAATTCCTGAATGCTTTTAAAATTAAAGAAACAAAAAAGCAAAATATTATATTAAAATTAAAAAGTTATCATTTTGATAGCATTTTTTATGTAATATAATTACAATATTTATTAAAATAATATAATTATAGCAAGTCAATGAAGTAATTTCCATTAAAGTCTCTCTGAACTACTCCAAGAACTTAGGCAGAGTTATGTAGTAGAAATGCTTCTTAATTTAAAATCTATCCATTATATAGATTTTATTATATAAACAAATCATTTTAAATATCCTGAGTTGAGGCATTTTCTTAATTGGGAGGTAAATCAAATACCAAAATATGTTTAGGGTTCTTCACCTGATACTTGCTGCTTTAGAATTATATAGCTAAGAACTTAATTATAAAGTGAGAGATCTTGGGCTACTAGAAGTTCGACATTATCAATATAATATAGATTAAATCCTAAGGTAATTGAACAAGAGACTAAGAATGATTGCTATATTGATATATTAGATTATTTATAAATATCTTAGAGTTATACAGCATTTAAACAGCCAAGTGGAACAGAATTAAGAAGTTGAACAGATTTAAAAAGAATACTTGCTTTGGGATCTCATCTTTCTCTGGGAAGCTTGGCTCTGATATTTTCAAAGGATTGATATACTATAATAATACAAAGTAGTTTAACTCATATAGCTCTGTATCTTTGAAAACCCCATCATTTTTGCAATGTTTGGAGTTATTATTAATTATGAGATAATTTACTGGGAATTAGAGTTGAGCAACCTTTTGTGAGCTCCTCTTGACAATGGACCTCATGTCATTATCTATATTTACCAGATTTATTATGTTAAATATTATATTTCCTATTAATCTCTATGCCTCTCTATTGGAATCAAAAGCTCAATTTAAGTGTTATTCGTCTTGAACGTATAATTAAAATTTAATATAATAATAATAAATTACTTTATTATAAACTGTTCTTAAGTCTGTGCTCTTGCAGAAAGCGGAGGGATTTTGAGATTTGCGCTTTGATCATTCCTTGAAAATTAAAATTAATAATAATGATATTTTGAAACGTTAGAGTTTGTTTTCTGCATCGAGACCAATATTCTTATCATTAAATGCTCTTTTAAATGTTGTCTATTTGCTTCTGCTTTTTAGTTTCATACTTTATCTTGACATCATTTATAAATTTATGATTACCATTATTTCATAATCTTTAAAAATTTGTAAAATATATGAAATTTTTTTTCATTGTTTGAAGCAATATTTTGGCAATTCATTTATATATTCAACTCATTCTTTTCAAAATTACTTATTATATAATGAATTTACTATATTTTAAATTAACTATCACATAAAAATATCTGTTAATCTAATTATAAATATTAATTCCTTAAAATTTTAAATGATTAAATTTAACTCGCTCTAATTATACAATTTTAGCAAATTTATGTATTTTCCAATATTTAATAAATAAATTGTACATTATGATTAATAACTTATACTTTACAAGTTTAAATCTACTGAGACAATAATAAATATAATTCATTTTTTTCGTAAATCTGGTATATCCTTAATTAATACTTTATTTTAATGCATTTACAATTATAATGTTAATTACTAATTCCAATCTTTTTTGAATAAATATTGTCTGATAATTTATAAGATATACTACGATTAAATATTTGCCTCTGCTTGATATAGTATTTGCAGACCATTTAAACTTAAAATATTATTATTATAAGAGTTTCCAAATATGTAATCAGGCACTCAACATTCATATAGCTTCTACCTGAAAATCAAGAATTGGTAGGTTAATAAATAAATAAAATTAATAACTGTACATTAAGATTAATAATTTTAGCTATAATTATTTGGAAAAAAATAAAAACTAAGTGAACTTATTAAATTTTATTTATTAATTATATTATAAGTTATATTAAAATATAAAATATATGATTTTAATGATTAAAAAATTACTATTTAAATAATTAATATAATTAATTAAAGAAGATACCATAAATAGAGTTATGAATATTATTTAAATTGATAAATAATATTTATAAAATGTTCTCTTGAGAATTGGGGAACTTGACTCCCAATTCTCAAGAGTGAGCCATTCCTTCTCAGTTTTAAATATCTGACTTGACTAGCTAGACTGATTGTAAGCGCTAGTGGTATGCTTAGTATTCACATGTATATTATAAAATAATTTATGAAAATGTATTGATCAATCATTGATTAGTCCAGGCAAAACTTACTCCTAAGTGAACATAACTATAATATTGCTGACTTATTTTGAAGTGATCACTTTTTATTACGTGTCTGTGAGCAAGCCAAAGATGTGATGCAAGAATGAGATATATTTCAAAATTTTTGGCTATTAACCTCAAATACTTTACTGCTCTTGCAATTTAATTAATGTGTGTAAGTGAAGGATTTAATTATTTCATCTTGGCTATTTACCATGTCTAAGAAAAGATATTTATATTCAATTTAACACATATAAATTATTAAAGTTATTTTACATATTATATTAAATGGCCTATGAAGTAGATAAGATATAGAATTTGTCTCTAATTCAAATTTATACTTTTTAACTCTTTTATAAATCTCATATTTTTTGTTTTTACATAATTTTTATCTATTAATATACTCTTAACCAACCTGTCTTTGCCAACTATATGATGCCTCTTACTAATCTAAAATCATAAAAAGTTTAAGCCTAGGAGCTGGCCATATATCTATTTTTCATTTATTACTTTAATAAACTAATCTTGACTCCCTCAGCTTATTTGTATAGAGCTGCATATACTTTTATAAATGAAATTATAATAATAATGTACTCATTAGTTTTTCGAGAGATGTTCTTTTCCTTCTTGTGGAGACTATATTACAGATAAATATATTCTTAAATTATATTAGGTCAGTATATTAATAAAAATATAAAGAGATATTTTTTAATTTAAAGAATCTGTTACACTGTAGGAGCTAAATTTATTTATGGAAATAATTTATAATTAATTAACTTGATGTAATATTCCGTTGCAAATAAACTTATGGAAACAATAATATAAATGCTTGATTGAAATAAATTGAAAATTATATAAGTTTTCTATTGGCGATATCGCATTGCTAAAGCAAATTTTACAAGACTGTAATTTTGAGTGATTTGTTTAATTAATAGTAATGCCAAAATTAAAGTTTGTTTATCTCCGTCCATTAATGCGATAAAAAATTTCCAACATTATTAAACTCCAATTGATTTGAATTCTATGAGAAATTTATTTAATTATTTATGTTTCCACAAAGTTAACATCGATAAACTTTGATTATTAAATTATTAATTTTTAAATTATTTCCCAAATTAAATGTTTTTCTACAATATTAAATTAATAATCTTAATATGATATTCGCCACATCCACAGATCTGGAAATCGTAATATTCCTTCCCTTAATATGGAGAATTATAGTATTAATTGTAAAGAAAAAAATCCTTAAATCATGAGAACTGCTTCAATTATTTCACATACCTAAGATATCAAATTTAAAATAACTAAGAATAAATAAAATTTATTAAACATTTCTTATTAAATGTGGTCATTATTTTAGAAATGTTTTCTTCACGGTGAATATTTTAATAATCCAGAACCATGGGGAGGACTAATTTTTATTTCTAGGAGGACTAATTTTTATTTCTAGATTTATGGTGGTTATCCAAAGTATTGACTAAATATGATAAATCGGATGATTAATAAATTAGAATAATCAATTGTATATTTGTATATTTCTTTAAAAATATGCTTATAAATTTATTGAGAAGGAATCCCTTGTATAAGACAAAACTACATTAGAACTAGAAATTGAAGATCTTTATCGCTAAATTATATAAATTATTCATCAAGCAGGTATCAACTGAGATAGAGCAGCAATAATATTACAATAAAACAAGAAGAAACTGCAAGAGAATGCTGAGCTCATGGCTGTGAATTATTTATAAATTTAACATTAACTGATTATTTTATAATTTAATTATCAATTATATTAAATATAATTTATATAATTATTTTAAGTATACTTACTACAAAAAAATTAAATACTAATTTTCCTAGTAGTATAATATTCAATTATAAATCTTAAAATTTAATATTAATATAAAAAGAGTAAATATAATAATCAAATAGATTTTATATACTAATCTACAATCAAACAAATTAATTAATTTTTATATTGAGCTTTTACTTATTTGATGGTAAATTAATCCAAAAATCTTGTCGCTTGAGTTTTCATAATAGTAATTAATGACAAAATTAACAAACAAAAATCAATGCTAAATGTATTTATTTTCACATAATTTAATAATTAAATTTTTAATAATTTTACTAAAAAACTACTCAACAATCTATAATTTATTTGATAATCAAAATTTTACTGAGTAAAAGGAATCCAATAATTTATGTTTTATATTATTATTATGTGATTATTAATATTTGGGTTAAATTAAAGAGATTTATATGCTTAATATTGGCTTTAATTATATATTTAGCAAAAAACTTAATTTATTTGAATAAAAATTATTGAAAATATATATTATTAATTAATTATTTATTTTAAACATCAAACTGTTTTCTTATTTATTACATTAATTTTTAATCAAATTATTAGTTTAAAATTTCAAAAATATTCAAAATATTAGGCTAATTAATTTTATACTTCGAATTATTTAAAATGTTAAGCATATGTAAAATTATAATTAATAAATAAATCGTAAGATTTTACTACTTGTGCTAGAGACTAAATCTTTTGAGTTTACGAATTGATATGGAGGCAAGAAGCTAAGAACACTTAATAAAGGATTAGGTAGCAGGCATTAATCTTTCACACGATAAGAATAGAATCTCATAAAAAATTTAAAGCAGTGATATTGAACAATTTGTCCTGAAACATGAAGAGTCAAACTATCTGAAGTTCCACTCAGCCTATCAAAACTCTGTGTAGCTTATCAGAAGAGCAGACTGCGTCGTGGCTAAGTATGAGAAATAATGTGGCATACAGGTGAGTCCCATCGAGGTCAAGGCACAAGCTTCAAGCCTCCTACCAAAGCCTGAAAAGTTTAATGTGAGTAATTGAGTGATAAATTTTATAATTAAATCAATTTAATTTTATTGATTTACATTTTACCTTTTTATGAGCCAGAGGTAAGAAGAGGAGAAGGTGTAGAGTGATACTCATCTGCAAGATATAAAGCTTGGATTTGGCTCGAAATTGACCTCTAACAATGAAAATTTATTATCTGAGCAAGTTGATCATAAAAACATAATGCCAAGCAAAATTGCAGCTTCAACAGTAGCTCAACATTTCCATAGAGGCAATACCACAAGTGAGCAAATATAAGTTAATCAAGGAATAAGAGGACCATCCGGATTGCAATCGACCAACTTGCAGAGGCATGACGAAAAATCCGACCAGAATATCTAGAGAGATATACAAGGAACCTTCAATCAGATGTAAATTGCTGCTAAGACTTTTGAATAGAATAATTTAGACCACAATTAAACTACATAAAATATTTAAAATTATTGGAATATTATTTATTTTAAAAATGAGGGAGGGTAGGGTGTTTCCTGCCAAGTAAAATGCTTGAATATTTTGTAGACGATCACATATTAAATTTACATTTTCGCCAAATTAAATTCTTCAAAATCTTTTTACTATAAATCTGAGCAACAGACTTCTTCCCTACAAAATGATTAATTTTTTTCTTATTTTTACAACTTAAAAATAATGAATTATCAAAAAAGTTGGAGGTATTTCTTTATATGCTTGAATCGAAATAAAATTTATTTAATTAAATTCGAATAAATAATATTTTTTCAGGAAAAAAGAGTTGTATAAATTATATTTATTTTTTGCCTATTATTATAAAAATATATCATCAATAACAAAAATTAATCTTAAACATAAGATAATTAAATATTATTAGTAATTGGGATTTAAATTCTATCCTCAACAAGCTGAGAGATTGCCAACGGAATATTGAAAAGGAATCAATTCGTTGTTTTTAATATATTTATTTTTTAATAGAAAAATAAACCCCTATTTGAACATTGTTGTATTGAGAGAGGCACTGGCTGTCGTGAAGGCTGACGACTGCTACTTAAAGAACCACATCAATAACTTTGTAGATCCTCAAGTCCTTGAAGAGCACCAGAAGTTTGAAGAGGAATTACATAATTTATTAATGGAGATTGAAGACTTTAAAAACCAAAACAATTAAATTTTCAGAGGCTCAAACGACAGATCTGATAATCATGGATTCTTAAGAAGCGGCGATATGAAGTAAACTGGCTTGCTTAAGAATTAGTAGATTAATCTTGAAAGCAGTCAAATCCTCAAATATCATTTTTATTTTAATTAATTTATGGGAAATTTAATGTTCCAGTTATTGTTTGTTAAAATTTATTTTTAATTCATAATCTAATTTTAACTTAATATTTTATTCATTATTCTAGGAATATAATTTTTACTTACTTAAATAAACTAATCATAAAATTTAATTTATAAGACTATTTTTTTAATTTCTCTCAACTTATTTTTCTAAAATAAAACAAGAAAGACTTATTTAAAAATTAGAAAATGTATATAATAAAAGACACTAATTAGAATTAATTAGTTATTTAATAATTATTTTTTAGAATTTGAGAGGATTTAGTAACCAGAACAATTTAGAGGGTACTAAACAATAATTTAATAAAAATAAAAAAATTACATAAATTTAAATATAAATTAAAATACTAAGCATATTTAAAACACCTTTTCAATTTAGCCTTCGATGGGGGATCTCAAATTTTTGCCGATATCATATAAAATTTGACTGTTTATTGTAAATGCATGACAACATAGAGTTCTGCTAGTCAGGCAGACAAGAGCACTCAAATTCAAGAAAAGCACCAATCTACGATCTTTGGTCATATTCATTAAAAGATAAATACTTTCAGAATATTAAATTAGTGATTTACTATATCAGTTTGACTAATTGCAAATTAATTAAAAATTATAGTATTTTGATTGATAAAGCCATGAAGTAGGGCGTTATTGATAAAGTTTATGATTATCAGCTAGATTCAGAGTTTTCTAGGTAATTTCTTAAGTGCCTTCAAGGACAATCAAAACCCCAAAACCCTTTCAGTAGTTTGATTGATAAAAGTAGACTATTAGTGCATACTTTATTAGGGTTTTAATAGGGTTTATGTAGGGGTTTAATGTTTAAATATTAGTAATTTAAGTGAGTATAGCAAGCGAGTTTCTAAAATATTTCACACAAACATAAGCTTAGAGTCATGTGGCAGTTCTCTGAATCTTATCTTTCTAAGTTGATGTTTGATTGCTTCTATTGCTTGTTAATTCTCTTAGCTTGGCTTGATAATAGTTGAGTATGCAAGTTCTCTGAGACCTCCATTTATTTTATTTTTATCAAGATAGTGTTTGATTCTCTGCTTAGAATCTCTCTCACCTCTACAGCTAAAGTAATCGTTTCTTGGCATGTCACTCTCTATAATTATTACTGCTAGAGCCCAGATATCCCATTAAGTGTCTCCATCTCTCCAATCCTCTCTCTCTGGGAAATATCCAGGAGTCCCGAATACATTGCCTTGTGCAGAGGCTTGCACTCTTTGACCTCTGTTGAAGTCAATAATATAAACTCTAAGAGGCTAAAAGTTCATCATGATGTTCTCTGGCTTTAAGTCTCTATGAACATAACCTAGCTTGTGAAGCTCTTCAATCCCCTCAACTACCTGCTGCACTATCTAGCTAATTTATCTCTGACATCTATTGTCAGATAAGAATTCTCTATAAGTCATTTCTAGTAAAGGATGCCTGAAGGCTACATGATCTTTACCAAGTAAAATAGCATCAAGCTAGATGATATGCCTGCACTCATTTTACTTTGCCTTTTAAAGAGCATAATACTCATTAGCAAATTCCATTTAGAACTTGTCATCAGCAAGGAAGTAATTGAAAGGATATATCTTGTAAGCATATTAGTCATCAGTAATGACTCTCTTCTCTATTTTATCTTCAAGAGTGAGGTAGCTTTCTAGGCAAGAATCTAAGTCAATAATTTTTAATATGGGAATCTTCATTGCCTCTATTTTAACCATGATTTTATTGATCTCAGAGACTGGAAAGTTCTTGACTGCTTTCTTCATTTTAACTTACTTCTAGACTTCAACTCTAAGAGACTCCACTGGGTTTCTTGATCTTCTCTTTTAGAGGAATCTATTCCCTGTAGGTTCATGAATAAAGACAAAACTTTGATTGTGCTTTTTCTTTAAGTGCACTTTGAGGTCTCTAGTATGAGAATATGGCTTCTCACAGAACTCACAGACATACTTCCCATCTTTCTTTTAATGCTTGAGATATAACCTTGGCATATCGTTGTGTATATCTCTCAAGTGTCTTTTATAAGTTGACTTGTAAGGGAAAACTTTATTGCATTTTTTGCATTAATAGTCAACTTTGACTGGTATTTATTAATGCTCTATGGCTGGTTGTTTAACCTCCTCCTCAATTTGCACAGCCTCTTTAATGACCTTCTACTTCATTTATATTTAAATCTCAAAGCTAGACTGGTCAAAGTTGTCATAAGTAGGCTCCCACTGAGTACAAGCGTCTCTAGTCTCTACTTTTCTTGGTTGCTGGAACGATAATTTTTATTGACTTTACCCAAGTAATGCCGCTCTTCTTAATAGGTTAGCGCTCATTATAGTTTGCTGATATATTTTATTATAATAATGATAAAATATACCTAGAAATACTATAATAGTCGAGTATAAGACACTGTGGTAGATTCTCGGCTGAGAGGTAAGAAAATTAAATAACCATAGAAGACTGTAAGTTGACATATTTTATGAGAATTTTATACGTTTTAGTAAATTAAAATACTCCTAATGAAGTTTTGTTTCTCTAGGAGGTCCTCCAAATCAAGTTTGAACTTAATTTGGAGGTAAAGTTATTAAACATTTTTTAATTTAATATGCTCCTAATTAAGTTTTAACCTTAAAATTTAACTCCTAATAAAGTTTGAACTTAATTTGGAGGACCTCCTAAAATAATTAAACATTATTAGGAGCAATTTAATGGAGATAGATTGATAAAAATGGAAATCAATCTGTGAAACTTGGAGCAAGTTTTTCAATGCTTCTCCTCATATCTTTTCAAGGTTGACCTCCAGTAGGTCCTCCCTATTTAGTAGTAAGATTTTAATAAACTTAGAATGGATATCCATAATTTTAAATTTCATTAACATTTCTAGAAAGAGGAAGCAAGATGGAGTCTATGAATGATGCAATTAAGAGAATTTAATCTCAAGATTTAATAGGAAAATTTCGAAGTAAAGAGGACCTCTATAGATACTTGGTATAGCAAGATAAGCTCTTAAATAAAATTAATAAATCCATTATAGTTGGACTCTTCTTGCCAACTTAGGAGGGAACTAAAATCTCATTCTTAAAAAGCCCAACTAAGTGAAGAAAAAAGCTTTTAAGTCTAATGAAATTAGGATGATAGAGATACCTAACTACCCTGAAATCTCTGTAACAAATCTTTATGATGATGCTATGAGTGATCCAGACGTAGCTCTCTACCTTCCATCAAAGCTACAGCTCTCTAATAAGTTGCCAGAGAGAAACTTCTTCTTCGGTGTTCTTGCAACTCTGAAACCTGAGTACTTAAATGAAGTTATATAAGAAGCTCATAAGAAACGCTACAGCATCTCTCCTGAAGAATAGAGAAGCAAGGATTAAAAATAAGCGACACCTGGCTCTAGGAACTACAGAAGCATCCATTCATCTCAAGTAAGCTTACCCTTCTAACTTTATAGAAAAACCTGGAACTGCTAATATACTTGATGAAAGAGCGCAGCAAGTTAAACAGAGAGAGAAAGTCACAAGTAAAGCATGAATTGAGTAAGAGACTCTTCAAAGATTTCTAAATGCACGACGAGATGAACATAGATGCAGGAGCTGACACTAAGAGAAGAAACATAGGCCCAAGCAAGCCTTAAGAGGAAGAAAAGAAAGAGAAGCGAAATCTCTTCACGGGTAAATTTAATATGTGAACTTATTCATTCGTTTAAATCTAAAACTTATTTATATACACAAAATCTCCCTTCTCTTGCGCATACTTTAGCTTTATCATCGCTGACTCTCTTAGCAGAACTCTTAATAAAATCTACTGTATCTATCTTCAGATCTTGCATCAAGTGATAGAGTAGAAGTTTCTTGTAGTTGCCTTCAATAACCCCAATATAATTCAATTCCATTGAACTGAGGACTGTATGGAACATTAAATACAGGTGTTATGTTTAGCCTTTCATATTCCTTCCTTGTGTCTTTAGTTTTATGGACAGATAAGTTATCTACAAACAAAAAAATCTCTTAGTCGGCGTACTTATCTCTGAGTTATTGCAAGAACTTTATGTATTATTTGGTCTTTATTGAGCGAGGGTGGATAACATAAGTCTCGAGGCCATTATCTTCGCTTATTCCACCAAGTATAGCATGAGTTTAAATCTTAACCTTTTAATCATATACTCCAATGTTGCTATACCTTTTATACCAAGACCTTGATATGAAGGTATTAAACGTGAATACTGCCTCATCAGCGTGTATGAACTTAATGTTATTCGTAATAGCCCTCTCCATCTAATTGAATATATAATTTAAATTATCCTTATAAAATGGAACATTAAAGTCAATCACTCTCTTAATGCGATTGACTGTCTTGTAAGTATTCCGTTCTTTTTATATATGTTAGCTATCGATTAAGCAGAGACATGAAGCTCAGGAAATTGGCGATGAAACATCACAGCTCTCTAGGCCAGAGAGAAGTGAGCCCAGTATTTAAGAGTCTTATCATTAATGAGATAATCAATATGATGCTGCTAAAACTTTAGAGGTCGTTTAGGCTTAGAATTAAGCTTCTATCTCTTTAAATTCAATGCTAATAGACAGTGAGACCTAACAGTAGCAGAAAGATTTATGGAGTAGCCTTGCTATAGAAGTGTAATTAAGGATAGGCTTGAGTTGATCATTATATTCATCACATCCATAACGCAACTTAAACAATAAATCTATATACTCACTGTCATAAACAGACCCCAAACCTCGCATATACTCACTTAAATTACTAATATTATACATTAAACCCCTACATAAACCCTATTAAAACCCTAATAAAATATCCATCAATAGTCTACTTTTATCAATAAAAAACTCAATCAAACTACTGAAAGGATTTTGGGGTTTTGAATGTCTATAAATTTCATATAAATATTCTACTTTACTTATAGAATTGTCTATCAAAACATAATTCTAAATTTTTCAATATCTCTTCACCCAAGAGAGAAAACCCCGAAATCCTCTTTTTCGGACCCCCTCATAATCAAAAAGTTGTACTGTGATGGAAAAAGGAGTATATCTTCGCTAAGAGTGATAGATAAGTGATGAGGTCTGAACTCTACCTTTGGAATTGTGTCCGGAATTTGTGTCCATTTTGGAATTGTGTCCGGAACTTGTGTCCATTTGACTAGAGGTGATGTTTGTTACAATGTAACAAAAATCAAAATTTGGTCGAGTACCTGCAAAGAAATTAAATTATCTCAGGCAGCGATTTTTTTCACGACTTGACTCAAGAAGGAATAATGTAGATCAAAACATAAGCTACATGTTCCATCCTACTCATAATTCATGGAAAAAATTACTCAGAGAGATATTTCGATTTTAGTGAAAGTCAAAAAAAATTCATATGATTTCGTGTATTTTAACGATAAAATGCGTATGAATTTCATGATGAAAGACTCAAAGAAGATAAAATGTAGACCTTGATTAAATGGACAAAAAACTTATTTAGACCAAGTCCTCAAGTAATTTGGTTGAAGAGATAAGAAAGGAAGAAGTTTGGGGTAGAGAAATATTTAAAATCGATTTATCTCGATGGGGTAAAATTTTTTGTGAATACAACAAGAATGTAATATTGTCGTTAGATTTTTCTCTACATCTTACACTTATAAAATTTTTTCATAGCTATTTTGTATAAAGAGATATTAATTTATCAGGAGTTAAAAATTTTAAAATTTAAATTTAAAGGGTCTAACAGTTAAGATATGATAAATCTAATTTGATCTATCGATGAGTCAAATTATTGGCTGTTATAATATATCAAATTCAAATCAATATCAGTTAAAACGATACTATAAAAATCAAAAAATACAATAAACTAATTTTTAATTAATTATTTATTTTTATTTTAGTAATTTCCCATTTTAAATCTATTTTGATAATAAACCTAACATAAGAATTAAGCGCCAAAAATCAATAATTTTAAAACTAATTGTTCCAAATACTAATCCTATTTTTATTGATGTATTGGGTTTATGAAGAAAAATTATTGAAAGTATGTAGTCCACAATTTTGTTGAAATTAATAATAAATTAACTTTTCTATTGAAGTTTAAAAAATACCAATAATATCAAATTTTCCCCATAAAATTATAATATTTTCTTTGTTTTTAAACTTAAAATTACCATCCTTTTTTTAATTAATTCATATGCTATATTGATTTTAAATTTATTCTATATTTTAATAATATTTAATTTTTTTAAATCATTTTATAATGATAGCAATATACAATTACAACTATTTTTTTAAATATATTTTTATTAAAAATGAAGAGCATTGTATTAATCAATCTAAAAAGTATATTTATTAGTGCTAACAAATATTTCAATAAAATATGTCTTTAATAAACTTAATATTTATATTTATTGGCTTCAACAATCTTAATTATTTTACCTTATCTAATATATTTTATTTTATTGCTAAATTATATATGCTTTGGAAAATTAATTTACAAATCTACTTAATATTTTTAAGGCATCGTAAGTTAACTTTTTCCTAGCCTAAACAATGTTTTTATTCTATTTAAATTTCAGCTTTATTTTGAAATTACCTTAAACACTTTAATTTATTCTCGAGATAACTCAATATTAAATTTAACATTAAAACTATATAAAATAATTACCTGCAATTCATGTTTATTTCATTCGCTCTTAATGCGATAAATTAATATCGCCATAGTAAAAAATTCAATTCTAATTATTTATTACCTATCGATCAAGTACCATATTATTGATAAATTTAAATTGCTTATTAACTTTAATATCATTTCTATATTCAAAACAAATTTGAAAAATTCTATTAATATTTCAACAAAAATTCTAATATAATACAAAGACTTCAATGTTATTGAATTATAGAAATTTAATTTATCTAATTAATAAATTAGCTATGTCTAAAAAGAATCAAATATTAAAAAATTTATTTGATTATTTGGTACTTTTCTATTACTTTACTTATAAAAACATGGAATATTTCTTTAAAATCATTCTTTTATACAATTCAATTTCATTAAGTAGTTATAAATGAATATTTAAACTATTCATAAATAATATCTATTGTAATTATTAAAATTTTATTTAAATTAAACAACTCATCTTGTCCAGAAGGAATATAATCATACCTTAAATAATTAACTAGTTATTAAATATTACTGCATTTTGTATTATTAGGAAAATATGAATTAATTTTGTTAACTCAAATTAATTATAAATATATGAGTTCATAATTTAGCTTTTTAAGTGGCATCTGTTTAAAATGATAATTCTCATGCAAATTTATATAAAGATGTATAAAATGGCTAAAAATTAGAAGAGAAATAAATATAAATTTTGCACAAAGTACATTTATCATCAAATATATTTTATTTAAAATTGATCCCGACTTAAAATCACAGATTTAAGAATTAACAGTTAAAATGAAAAATGTTTTTTCAATTATAAATTTACTCAATCTACTCAATATTAAAAAATAAAATCCTTTAATTAAAAATAAAATTTAATATTTATTTCATGAATTTAAAATTAATTTTTTTAATTTAAAATTGTTTTAATTCTACACCACCCGGTAGAAGGGCTATCCGTTCTCCCCGCAGATCAGCTAGTATGCAATAAATATGTATAATAATTCATTTTTAAATTTTAGGGATTGGAAAGGTCTAATATCTTATTGTTTATTCTTCACATTTTTAATATAATAATTTATTATTGAAATTATAACAACTTCTTATTAATTTTTCAAACATATCTTTTTAGGTTAAATACTCTTTAAATAGGATTAGGTAATTTATTTTAATGCTTGGTTAACAAATAAAATAAAGGTTTACTAAATTACAAAAAATTATATTTAAGCATAAAATATATAAAATCATTCATACATTAAATTTTAAATATTATGCTTCAAATAGTATTATTTTAATTTTTTTTTCCAAATTACTATATTATCGAAAATTAAAAAAATTTTCTTTATTTTTATTTAAAATGATAAAAACATAATTAAAGAAGAAATAGAAAATAATACTAGAAATGGAATATAATATCTGGGACATATTCACAATAACTATAGCTCTATTAATAATAGTTAGACATTAAAATAGAAAATATATAAGATTACCTTAATTTAAAAAGGTTGTTTAAAATCTAGTATTTGATGATTGAATTATTTCATTTAATAAACATATTTTAGCTTTTTTTTTTTTTACTTATAAAATGAAATTACTAATTTCTCAGATTTTTTTCTTTTATTTCAGTTAAAATTATAGAACAATCAAAACCCCAATACCCCTTAGTTAGATGTTTTAGTTATTTGTTTTGTAGGTATACTTGAGGTATTATTGGGGTTAGTAGAGAAATTAAGCCAATTTTATAATGAGAAATAGAAATTATCGAAATTTAGGGTCTATTTATAATGAGTAATACTTAGATTTACTTCTTAATCTTAGGTATGGTACAAGTATTACTGTAGACTTAGTCAGTCCAGTAATGAATTATGCAGTCATAGAAAAATCCTGTGCAAGAATGCATAAACTGTTAGGTATAATTGCTTGTTAGCTATTTAGAATGACAACTCAGGCACTTGAAAGCATCCTGCAAGAAATAAAAGCTCTCACATCACCATATGACTATCTGCGACTCGAAGACTTAATTTATTTTGCTCACATTTTACACTCGACTAGCGATCAATGATGTCTCATCGCAAGTTCCTGACATGCGTATCTCTCCTTAAACTGCAGCCAATATTTATAAAAGAAATGGTATTACTTTCAAGATTGTCACAGAATGAAGAGAGGGATAAGTTTTACAGTGCCATTTTAAAATAAGTAAGATTAAATGCAGAGGGTCATTGACAATAAAGTCAAGTTCATACACGCGGATGAGTCTATATTTACCTTCTATACCTTTATTAATAAGTTTTGGGACAAAATATAGGTAGTTTCCTATAGAAATCTAGCTTGTACCGGTAAAGATTCAGGCTTAAATAGTTATTTCATTCATCCTTGCTCTTTAAGTGAGAGTAGTATATAAGAGTTCCAACATAAGCTCAGAGAGAAGTAACCGAGAGATCATTCTGTTTGCTGGTAATATGCCAGTTCACAAGACTAAGGAGTCTAAGAAAGCTTATGAAGACCTAAAAATAAATCCTGTTTACAACATTCCTTATAGGCCTTAATTTAATGGAATAGAATTCTACTGGAGTTAAATCAAGACTGACTACAAGAAGCTGCTAATGTATCATCTTTTGCAAAACTTGCCCATTAATACATTAAATTTGATTCAAAGCAGCTTTATTAAAAGCCAAAGTATATAAGTCTCAATTTGAGCCAAGAAGGAAGAATGAATATAAATAAATAATTATGGCTTGCTTGGACCCATGTTTCTTCTCTTAGTTCCAGCTCCTGAATATATGTTCATTTAATTTGGCTTTTAAAATCTTAATAAAGTCTCTTGCTCACTTCATGAATAGTATATGACTTTCTCTAACTGAGAATCTTCGCATGTTCTTTCATTCGAAATATACCAGCTCCAGGTTTCCCTACAAAGTCATGAATCAAAGCTTTCTAGGGAGGTACGAGGCTTCTTAAACTCATGGAGCTAGGTCTCGCTTATTAGTATGCCTTGTTTCATCAAATCTTCTGGAGAACTAGATTAGCATTTCTTATAAGTTTCTTCAATGATTTCTCTGAGGATACTGTCTTTTAAACTGCCTAGAACTCCAAAGAAGAAGCTCCTATCTAGAAATTTGTTAGAGAGTTGTTTCTTAGCAGGAAGTCAAAAACTAACTCTTTATCTTTCATCGCATCTTCGTTGAGATTGGTTAAAGAAATCTTTGGGTAGTTTGATATTTCCATCAACTTAATCTTATTGTTTTTAAAGGCATTTTTCTTATCACATAAGATAGCTTTAAGAATGGTATTAGTACCTTCCATCAATGGAAGGAATAAACTAGCTACACTTTAAGTTGGAAATTATTAAATATCCTTATCATATTAAGTAAGTATCGATATAGATCATCTTTGCTTCTAAATTTTGAGATCTTTTTTTGAGCCTCAATCTTCTTCATTGCATTACTTATAGACTCCAACCTTATTCCTTCTCTTCTTAATTTCAAAGTTTAATTTAAAGAGTTCTGGATCCTACTGTTTAAATATTAGTATAAAATATGGGCATCTTTAGGAGGTCAACCAAATAAATATACGTGGAGAAAGTTTGCAGAAACTGTAAAAAACTGCAGAGAATGATATCCCTTTTTATAAATTTAGTTCTATTAAATGAAGTCTAAATTTGTTCAAGCTTAATTAGTAATGGTACTCCCCCCCCAAATATAACTGGTACCAATTTAATAGTACCAAATCTTAATAAGTAGCTAGTTTTATACCATTGAGGTTTTAATCGAAGAGTTCCAAATTGATTAAAAACTTAATTGGTACCAGTAACAACCTAAACTTTTCTAATTGGTACCAAAATTAAAAATATTAAGCATGAAATTAGAATATTTATAGATGGAAAATTAGTATAAATTTGATGTCTTACGCCTAAAATCAACCATTGTTATTGCAGTGGCAACTCCTTTAAAAAATTACTATAACCATAGAGGTTATTAGAGCTAATAGTTAAAATTTAAAATAGAATTTAAACATTTGCGGCTAACTTAAATCGTAAAGCTGTTTCTTTTGGAGCATAATTATCCTAGCTCAACTTTGGGGCCTTCAAGAAATCAGAAGTAATCTATATTGAAAGGGAGGTTGAGCTAAGTGCTCTAGAGTTTGAAGCAGATGTCTTTAAAATTTAAGTTTAAAACAATAAATTAAGTACAAATTTGGAAGCTTAAGCATAAGTTGAAATGATTGATGATGAAAAGGAACAGCAACCAATATATAAACTTATATCATTTTAATGCGAAGACTGAAAAAATTCCTTTTCAGCTGATTCTAGATTGAAGAGGCACATAAAAAAATGCATTCTGGTATAGATAAGATATATTTCAAGAATGATAAAATCGAAGGCATGTATTAATTCACATTTTGTATGAAGTCCTATACCAATTCGCAAAAATGAAGAAACCATTGAAAAGAATCACTTAAGGGAGTTCTTGATTCAAGTAAAGAAACTTAAAAGCTTATACCTGCTAAGAGAATTTCAAATACTTTTAAGTCATAAAGAAAGTAACAGGAGAGACTCAAGAAAAAGAAACTACCTGAATTGATGAATAAATCGGTAGATAACACTTTATTTGTATCCTTCCAAGCCAAAGTTATGAAAATACTTGCTTTAAATGCAATTTATATTAGAATTTGTATTGATAATTACTTGCAAATAAGTCCCTGCAAAACTAAAATTTATTGCAATTGATGATTATGCATACAAGTGGTATCCTAACAGCTATATACTTAAGAATGAGCAGTACAAAATGAGCTTGCTAACGAATACATGATTATTAGAAAGAGCAAAAAGAAGAATATGCAAGAACTTGCTTAAGCTAAATGGTGTCATTTTAAGCTACTGTTATATCCCATTAAGGCTAAAGAAATAAGAAATGACTATGAGAGATTATCTATATCATAACAGATACCCAGATGATTTGAATAATATACTATCAGATATGATAAAGGGTGTCAAGGAGTTGCATGAACTTATATATCTTCATAAAGATTTGAAGGCTGAAAATTAATGATAAACCTCTGTTCTTTAGAAGTAGTTGTTATAGATTTCAATAGAGCATTAAGATAAGAGATAATATCTGTATCAAAGGTTCTTAGGACTATAGACACTTACCAATCAGAGAGAAATGGACTAATGGAACTGTTTAGTGGGATGTATGGGCTTTCGGAAATATTATAAAAGAGAGAAAGTATATAAAGTATGGCTAACATTGGTACAAAGTATGAAAAATATTCAATCAGTTAAGCTTAGAAGTATATAAAGTAAGAAAATGCTTGCAAGGGAATGAAAAATGATAGAGTGATGATAATAATCAGTGCTCCCTATTACCAAGGTAAACAATAGACAAAATACATGTGACAATTAAGAAAGCAAGATTTGAGAGGTAAAATAAAGACAAGCAAATAATTTGTGTTTGAATTAATTCACCTAAAATACATTAAATATACATTAAATTAAAAATAAAACATGCGTTTTCTCTGCTAACACCAATAAGACCCCAACTTTACCCTAAAAAAACAAAGCACTTATAAATCTCACTAAGAGGTTTTGGGGTTTTTAATAAATATATAGATATAAGATGTGCATAAAATACTTTCTGGAAAAAATCTCAACTAAAACCATCAAAATGATTATTTTATAAAAAATATATTCCCTACATTTTTTAAATTATACAAAACTAAAATTAATATCTGAGGGTTTTAAATGTATAAAGTAAAATTAGAAGTCTTTGATCTTAACCATCCATAACTGAGCTGTTTAATAAATTAAGATTTAGGCATAAATACATTTATTTATCGTCTTCGATAATTTCTTCTCTCCAATCAACGGCTGTGTTTATAATCCTGCAGCTGTATCTTTTCAAGTCATCATTATAAATATAAAAAGATTTAATTAAATAAAATTAAAAAATAATAACATAAAGTAAATTAAATTAAACACAAAACCTCAGGTAGAAATTAATTTCTATCTTAATTTAAAATATTGCGATGAAACTTGTCTCACCATATGCTTTATAAAACCCCATATATTATTTATTTTATGAGGATTAAATCTAAGAGCAATAATATTAAGATTTATTTAATATTAGCTGGGATCAGTAATAATTATACTAAAAACTAAAACACCGTGATTAGATTATTATTAAAACAACAATAATTTCGGCAATAGTTTTAATATTATCAAAATAGATTTAAAATGGGAAATTACTAAAATAAAAATAAATAATTAATTAAAAATGAGTTTATTGTATTTTTTGATTTTTATAGTATCGTTTTAACTGATATTGATTTGAATTTGATATATTTTAACAGACAATAATTTGACTCATCGATAGATAAAATTAGATTTATCATATCTTAACTGTAGACCCTTTAAATTTAAATTTTAAAATTTTTAACTCCTGATAAATTAATATCTCTTTATACAAAATAGCTATGAAAATTTTAAAAGTATAAGATGTAGAGAAAAATTTAACGACTAACTTTCATTCTTGTTGTATTCACAAAAAATTTTATCCCATCGAGATAAATCGATTTTAAATATTTCTCTGCCCCAAACTTCTTACTTTCTTATCTCTTCAATCAAATTACTTGAGGACTTGGTCTAAATAAGTTTTTTGTGCATTTAATCAAGGTCTACATTTTATCTTCTTTGAGTCTTTCATCAGGAATCATACGCATTTTTATCGTTAAAATACACGAAATCATATTAATTTTTTTTGACTTTCACTAAAATCGAAATATCTCTCTGAGTGATTTTTTTAATGAATTATGAGTAGGATGGAACATGTAGCTTATGTTTTGATCTACATTATTCCTTCTAGAGTCAACTCGTGAAAAAAATCGCTGCCTGAGATAATTTCATTTCTTTGCAGGTACTCGACCAAATTTTGATGTTTGTTACATTGTAACAAACATCACCTCTAGTAAAATGGACACAAATTCCGGACACAATTCCAAAATGGACTCAAATTCCGGACACAATTCCAAAGACAGATTTCAGAGATCATCACTTATTTATCACTCTGAACGAAGATATACTCCTTTTTCCATCACAGTACAACTTTTTGATTATGAGGGGTCCGAAAAAGAGGATTTCGGGGTTTTCTCTCTTGGGTGAAGAGATATTGAAAAATTTAGAATTATGTTTTGATAGACAATTCTATAAGTAAAGTAGAATATTTATATGAAAATTTATAGACATTAGGTTTGAGAGTTATTGAAGTCAAAAGTCAGAGCATCGAAAATTTACTTTTCCCTCAATAACTTCCTTCAGTGTGAGATTCATGGAAGATGAGTTGGGTAGAAGTTGTAGCCCATACCCTAAGATATCGAATGGTGCATATATTAAAATAAAAATTCCTTTAGGATACAGAGAAAAATTGAAAATAAGGTCAAAAATTTTGGAAAATGTTAAAAAATATTGAAATTGATTTTTCTCGCTTGGCAAATTAGCTGATGAAAAACTCAAATCAAATCTTAAGCAGATTATCTCATGAAGTACATTTCTTCTCCTATAGTTCAAATCAGTAGCAAATTACATTAGAGAGATAAATCGAAAACAAATCTGAAATGTAAAATAAAGTGTGAAAACTTAAATGTAACAAACATCACTCATATAAATTCTTGAGGCAACGAATTTAAGATTTTTATGAAGAGCACATTATGATCTATCATTTATCATCTAAAAGTTTTTCAATATCAATTCACTGAACAGAGAAAACCCCTAAACCCTTCTGGATAATTTTCGGATTTTTGAAAACCCAATTTCAAAAATTTGATTTTCCGAAAATTATCCAGAAGGGTTTAGGGGTTTTCTCTGCTCAGTGAATTGATATTGAAAAACTTATAGATGATAAATGATAGATCATAATATGCTCTTCATAAAAATCTTAAATTCATTGCCTCAAGAATTAATATGAGTGATGTTTGTTACATTTAAGTTTTCACACTTTATTATACATTTCAGATTTATTTCGATTTATCTCTCTAATGTAATTAGCTATTGATTTGACTATAGGAGAAGAAATGTACTTCATGAGATAATCTGCTTAAGATTTGATTTGAGTTTTTCATCAGCTAATTTGCCAAGCGAGAAAAATCAATTTCAATATTTTTTAACATTTTCCAAAATTTTTGACCTTATTTTCAATTTTTCTCTGTATCCTAAAGGAATTTTTATTTTAATATATGCACCATTCGATATCTTAGGGTATGGGCTACAACTTCTACCCAACTCATCTTCCATGAATCTCACACTGAAGGAAGTTATTGAGGGAAAGTAAAATTTGGATGCTCTGACTTTTGACTTCAATAACTCTCTAACCTAGTGTCTATAAATTTTCATATAAAATATTCTACTTTACTTATAGAATTGTCTATCAAAACATAATTCTAAATTTTTCAATATCTCTTCACCCAAGAGAGAAAACCCCGAAATCCTCTTTTTCGGACCCCTCATAATCAAAAAGTTGTACTGTGATGGAAAAAGGAGTATATCTTCGTTCAGAGTGATAAATAAGTGATGATCTCTGAAATCTGTCTTTGGAATTGTGTCCGGAATTTGAGTCCATTTAGAATTGTGTCCGGAATTGTGTCCATTTTACTAGAGGTGATGTTTGTTACAATGTAACAAACATCAAAATTTGGTCGAGTACCCTCAAAGAAATGAAATTATCTCAGGCAGCGATTTTTTTCACGACTTGACTCTAGAAGGAATAATGTAGATCAAAACATAGGCTACATGTTCCATCCTACTCATAATTCATGGAAAAATCACTCAGAGAGATATTTCGATTTTAGTGAAAGTCAAAAAAAATTCATATGATTTCGTGTATTTTAACAATAAAAATGTGTATGAATTTCCTGATGAAAGATTCTAAGAACATAAAATGTAGACCTTGATTAAATGCACAAAATACTTATTTAGACCAAGTCCTCAAGTAATTTGGTTGAAGAGATAAGAAAGGAAGAAGTTTGGGGCAGAGAAATATTTAAAATCGATTTATCTCGATGGGGTAAAATTTTTTGTGAATACAACAAGAATGTAATATTGTCGTTAGATTTTTCTCTACATCTTACACTTATAAAATTTTTTCATAGCTATTTTGTATAAAGAGATATTAATTTATCAGGAGTTAAAAATTTTAAAATTTAAATTTAAAGGGTCTACAGTTAAGATATGATAAATCTAATTTGATCTATCGATGAGTCAAATTATTGGCTGTTATAATATATCAAATTCAAATCAATATCAGTTAAAACGATACTATAAAAATCAAAAAATACAATAAACTCATTTTTAATTAATTATTTATTTTTATTTTAGTAATTTCCCATTTTAAATCTATTTTGATAATATTATAACTAACATAAGAATTAAGCGCCAAAAATCAATAATTTTAAAACTAATTGTTCCAAATACTAATCCTATTTTTATTGATGTATTGGGTTTATGAAGAAAAATTATTGAAAGTATGTAGTCCACAATTTTGTTGAAATTAATAATAAATTAACTTTTCTATTGAAGTTTAAAAAATACCAATAATATCAAATTTTCCCCATAAAATTATAATATTTTCTTTGTTTTTAAACTTAAAATTACCATCCTTTTTTTAATTAATTCATATGCTATATTGATTTTAAATTTATTCTATATTTTAATAATATTTAATTTTTTTAAATCATTTTATAATGATAGCAATATACAATTACAACTATTTTTTTAAATATATTTTTATTAAAAATGAAGAGCATTGTATTAATCAATCTAAAAAGTATATTTATTAGTGCTAACAAATATTTCAATAAAATATGTCTTTAATAAACTTAATATTTATATTTATTGGCTTCAACAATCTTAATTATTTTACCTTATCTAATATATTTTATTTTATTGCTAAATTATATATGCTTTGGAAAATTAATTTACAAATCTACTTAATATTTTTAAGGCATCGTAAGTTAACTTTTTCCTAGCCTAAACAATGTTTTTTATTCTATTTAAATTTCAGCTTTATTTTGAAATTACCTTAAACACTTTAATTTATTCTCGAGATAACTCAATATTAAATTTAACATTAAAACTATATAAAATAATTACCTGCAATTCATGTTTATTTCATTCGCTCTTAATGCGATAAATTAATATCGCCATAGTAAAAAATTCAATTCTAATTATTTATTACCTATCGATCAAGTACCATATTATTGATAAATTTAAATTGCTTATTAACTTTAATATCATTTCTATATTCAAAACAAATTTGAAAAATTCTATTAATATTTCAACAAAAATTCTAATATAATACAAAGACTTCAATGTTATTGAATTATAGAAATTTAATTTATCTAATTAATAAATTAGCTATGTCTAAAAAGAATCAAATATTAAAAAATTTATTTGATTATTTGGTACTTTTCTATTACTTTACTTATAAAAACATGGAATATTTCTTTAAAATCATTCTTTTATACAATTCAATTTCATTAAGTAGTTATAAATGAATATTTAAACTATTCATAAATAATATCTATTGTAATTATTAAAATTTTATTTAAATTAAACAACTCATCTTGTCCAGAAGGAATATAATCATACCTTAAATAATTAACTAGTTATTAAATATTACTGCATTTTGTATTATTAGGAAAATATGAATTAATTTTGTTAACTCAAATTAATTATAAATATATGAGTTCATAATTTAGCTTTTTAAGTGGCATCTGTTTAAAATGATAATTCTCATGCAAATTTATATAAAGATGTATAAAATGGCTAAAAATTAGAAGAGAAATAAATATAAATTTTGCACAAAGTACATTTATCATCAAATATATTTTATTTAAAATTGATCCCGACTTAAAATCACAGATTTAAGAATTAACAGTTAAAATGAAAAATGTTTTTTCAATTATAAATTTACTCAATCTACTCAATATTAAAAAATAAAATCCTTTAATTAAAAATAAAAAAATTTAATATTTATTTCATGAATTTAAAATTAATTTTTTTAATTTAAAATTGTTTTAATTCTACACCACCCGGTAGAAGGGCAATCCGTTCTCCCCGCAGATCAGCTAGTATGCAATAAATATGTATAATAATTCATTTTTAAATTTTAGGGATTGGAAAGGTCTAATATCTTATTGTGTATTTTTCACATTTTTAATATAATAATTTATTATTGAAATTATAACAACTTCTTATTAATTTTTCAAACATATCTTTTTAGGTTAAATACTCTTTAAATAGGATTAGGTAATTTATTTTAATGCTTGGTTAACAAATAAAAATAAAGGTTTACTAAATTACAAAAAATTATATTTAAGCATAAAATATAAATAATCATTCATACATTAAATTTTAAATATTATGCTTCAAATAGTATTATTTTAATCCTTATTTTTTTTCTTCCAAATTACTATATGATCGAAAATAAAAAAAATTTTCTTTATTTTTATTTAAAATGATAAAAACATATTTAAAGAAGAAATAGAAAATAATACTAGAAATGGAATATTATTCATTTAGTAAAAACACTGTATTAAAAATTATTTTTAGACTTATCTTAATTATTCTTTTATAATAAGTTAATTGATAATCAATACTTTAAATATACAACAAATTTTATAATTTATTTATATTTAATTTTTATAAATTAATGGATAAGTCTTTCAAAAATATTAATGAATTGTTTTAAAGTTAATTATAAATCCCTAACCCAATTAAATAAATATTAATTTATATTTTTAAATTAGAAAATATTTAATTAAAAAAAAGAAAGTCATACTAACAAATGCAAGATATACAATTATTATTGTAGTAATAGTATAATTAGAAAATAATATTGTAGAAATACATTCAAAATTGGGAAAATATAATTAATTAAATTTATAATAAATAAAAATCGTGGCAGTTAAAGTTGGCCAATTTGAACGATCTTGGGCTCATTCGATAGAGAATTTAAAATTAGCTGGACTTTGTTATTGGCGGTACTATTTTATCGCATCCCTGGTGCGAGATAACTCGACTTTAATTTAACACATCTAAATTCATTAAATTAAACCCTCACATTTAAGTCGAGTTATCTCGCACCAGGGATGCGATAAATAGTACCGCCAATAACAAAGTCCAGCTAATTTTAAATTCTCTATCGAATGAGTCTAAGATCGTTCAAATTGACCAACTTTAACTGCCACGATTTTGATATATTATAAATTTAATTAATTATATTTCTC